>JAYJMH010075087.1:0-10737 GCA_036873815.1 Phacellophora camtschatica | reverse complement strand
AACAAAAATGAAACTTGCTATAATTGTTTTTTATGTCTAAATCTCACACCAAAATGAGCAATGAAAGTTTTTGACATCAAAAACTGTCCATTTTTTTTGCGTTGATGCCGTTTTCAGAATTCCGGGATGAATCAAACACGAATTCCATGTCTACCAAGTCTATGCCGTTTTCAGAATTAGTCCCAATCAAATACACCAATGAGATAAACTTATATTGATATGTCTAAAATTAACATAATCTTGTCTGCATTTACCTCCTGAAAATATGTATCTTTGCGTTGTTTATTATAGAGCTTCCAGGAGGCAAATGGTTATATTTAAAAGAAATTATTTGTTGCTCCGCGTCTTTATCCACTAAGTGTTATAAAACCGACTTGAATTAAATCAAAATATATTGGTCACAAACCTACCTTAACCGTGGAATGGTCACCTCTTCGGGGCAGACCCACGACAATCCTTGAATTAAAACTTTAGTCAACTGCTCAGCCACAAGTCTGGCCTGCAATGAAGGTATACTAGCAAAGTGCTGGCCACCAATATGTCTTCTGATCCTTGGCTGCGGGGCAACACATTGGTGAACGAGAAATCCAAACAACTCCGCCAGGGCTCTTCCAAGATGCGACGAAGATGTAAGCAGCCATTTTATCAGCCTCAGTTGAGCAATACGTGAAGGAGGCAATGAGGTTTTGGTGGTTGATGTTCCATCTTTTGTTGATGATGATGCAGCCTCTTGGAGATCTGAAAAAATTACAAAATTATAGATTCAAAACGATTACCTATTTATCTCAGGAAAAGTCACTGTATTAATTTAATAGTTTGCAATTATCATCTCTTTAATCTTGCTGCGATTGGTTTTGCACTTTGAAGTGGATTTTAACGAGGAAGGGAGGACATTCAAGAAACGTGCTTCTACGTTTTGCAGCACATTTTAAGCCATTTTTATTTCATACTGAACAAACCTTTCGATTCTTTCACGTCTTTTGGCACAAGTTTTCCCAAATCTTCCCTTGCAAAATCGATTTTTTCATCATCACTGAGGTTGGGGGTGCACAAGGTCAGTAGCACACTGCTTTCCCAAACCAAATACGTGTATAGCAAGCTGAGTTTTCCCAGTACTTTCTTTCCAAGCTCTGATCCCCACTGGTTTATCGACATCGTGCGAACTTCAGACTATGCAAAACAAAATATGACTTTAAAATTACAAAAAGAACACACCAACTACATATAGTGAAAAAATCTTTTTGTGTGCGTAATTTCGAGTAATTGACAATAAAATATAAAGTAATAGTGTAAAAATACAAGTAATAATAACAGGTCAAGCCCGAAACGTCGTTTTAATCTGTTTTCAATATTCGTGTAACTTTACATTTATAACTTTATATTTTATTATCAAATACATCTACACTATTAGAAAAACGCCCGTTCACACTGAATGCAGTTAAACTGATTCATCATTTTAACTGGTTCATCACTTATATTCCCCTACATACAATTTTATAAGATAAGATACAAAAATACAAAATACAACATAAATTCCATCAGATAAAATGATTAATAAAGGAACATAATTTAATATTTGGAAAAAAAACTAAATTGCATGTCTATACATTGGGGAATGATTAAGGAGGAGCTCCCTGAACAAGTAAACTACAACGAGAAGGAAGCCCCCCCTATCCTGAAATCTTACTAATTTAAGTTATATCAATAATTAAATTGTCATCAATGATAGTGTGTTCAGTTTTCATTTTCAGAAATAAAATTCACATGTAAAAAATATTAATAAGAGCTACTAAGAAGAAGCTTAAGTTTTCTTTTGAAGAAATGTGCCAAGCGCGGAAACCCATACCTTGCAAGAATAGCAAGTGTATGTGCCTGAAACTTTATGACCCATGTCCTCTGCTGGAAACAAGTCATCTCGAGACTTTCGCGGGCTAGGCACGTTAAATACGATAACGTACTCACTCAGAGTAAATGTATAAGTGTTGATACAGTACCTGAGATCCCCTGCAAATGTGCACAAACATACTAATGTACGCATGCGTAGCTGACATGGCGTGAAGAAGCGGTGTTTGAGACTCTTTATGCATAGCCAAGCCTGGTTGGTCATTCGAAGCTAATTCATGCAGTAAAACAGAGCCACGTTTTTGTGATGTTTGACAAAGTGGCGATAATTGATCTAACAGCAAGTCAAGTTGCCCTAGCGCTTCTTTAAAGACTTTGTTATCTTGTGCAAGAACCTGTAAAATTAGAAAAGCCTTTAACAAGTAACAATTTCACCCCCTGAAAAAGGGAGATACTATATCAGAATAGCGGAGATAAGGGCACACACCATCTCTGGATACATGACAAATAACAGTTCGTTCTAAAACGTTATTCTAAAATGTGTACTTTAAGAACGAATAATATTTGTCATACGTCTAGAGATGGTTGTGTCCTCGCCTCCACTATGATCTTGCACCGACCAACAGGCAACAGAGGCAACAGAGGCAACAATAGTGAAATTGACACACCAGTTTAAAAGCGATTAGTCGTCGAAAACAAAGCAAAATTTTCTAAACTTAAAAAATGTAAACATCTCCTCCATAACTCTGCATGGCTTCTCTTGTTTACATTTTCTATTTGAGACGGTTTCTTGTTGTTTTTAACGGATAATTCCATTGCAATTGGTGTGTCAATCTCACTATTGTTATAAAATTTGCCTCTGCTGCCACCGACCCTGAAAATGCCAGACAACCACCACAGGAAGACAATCACTGTTGTCTTCAACAAAAACAAACAAATACAACAGTTCTGGGGTTTCCCTGTGTAAGAAGTGCAATTGTTTAATGCACTGCAATTCTTTGATTGGTTGATCCCATCTGTTCATTCTAACTGAGCTGTATACCATTAAAACCCCGCGGCATTTCAACCGTTATAAGTGGCTTTGATAAAATTAATTAATTCTTAAAAATTAATTTTCTAGATAAATATATACGTCTTGGTTCACATCTATTCATTGGAACTTTTGATATAGCAAAAAACGAAAACGGTCGTCTCCTCAATTTGCATGTGTTGCGTTTAAAATCATCTCAAATCACGACCCCCTGATAAATTAAAGTCATCATGCTGTTCGTGTAGCATTTCAAGGGGAAAGGTTAACAATATTTTCGACATACCACAATTGATTTGCATACAGCTGCAACTGATTGACAGGCGGGCAGCAATGGAAATTCAAGAGGCATGTTGCCCAAATTGAGCAAACCAAGCAAAGGGCTTAGGCCACCAAGAGTTATGAACTCAGTGCAGTGATCGTCTGTTCCGTTATTACTCAAAATATTTTCAAGGAACTTCATCTGAAAGAAAAAATTTTAATAAAGTTTCGGATAAAAGCCCCCCCCCCCCCAAATACAAAAGCTTTCATTAAACGTCCTACTCGAATAAACGCTCACAGTGAGGCAACAATAACAAATAAATACAAATTAAAATATTTGTTATGAAATAAACGCCCTGCCAAAACCTTTAAATTTTAAATAAACGACCCGGGCGTTTTTCAAGGAAATACGGTACTGAAACGTATTTCATTTGTATTAGTGCAAAACAGTGTAGTTTTCAGGTTTCTGAGAAAATAGCTAAGAATTCAAGTCAACCCCATATCACTATTTCTTTCGAAAATTTATTACATTCGTATTGATGCGAGAAACATGGTTTTTATCTTGGTTAAAATTATAGTGAAACCTCCAATAACGGACACCTCCAAACAACGGACACCTTCAAACAACGGACACCTTCAAACAACAGACAAATACTTGTGTCCCAAAGTTACATAGAACACAGTGCATCGTGTGCTAAAAATACCTCCGTCGTCATGTTTATATCCTAATTGTGCATCGTAACACTTACCACGTTCAACAGATAATCAAGCATAGGAACAAACGTTCTCTTCTCGCTCTGGGTTCTGAAAAGATATTTATATGCATAAAATAAACATAACTTTGAAACAAGAAATCTTCAGAAAAAACTTTAGTAATTTAGGCCGAAGTGTTTTTTAGCTGAAATTAAAGCTATCTTGTGTCTGAACGAGATTAAGCCAACTGTTCAAACCGTAAAGTGTTGAGTAGAGGGATATCAGTTTAAGTGAAGGAGCGAACATGTGATGAACATGTGATGAACATACTACGAACATGTGATGCGTCTTGTCCAACAGTGACCGTATTTTCGTTCATCTTTCTACCTTTCACCCCTGGTATCTATTTTCAAACTTCGTTGACCCTTCCACCTTTCACCACTGGTGCCTGTTTCCAAATTTAAAGTTCACCATTTTGGAAAATAATAATAATTATTACTATTAATAAAAACTAAAAATAGAGATAACCTTGCGATGTTCTGCTCTTCAGATTTCTCAAGAGACTCGTCAAGCTTTCTGCTGACAATGGCACCAAAGTCTTCTTCCATGTCCTCATCTGACATGGGATCATCGACCTGATTCGCTGATGTTTGCAAAATATCTGGTGCGACTTGTTTGTTGCTTGGCTTGCTTTTATCGTACGGTTGAAAGGCAATCAACTGAGGATCGCTGCCCATTTCGCACAACTGGTTCAAAAGCTAGAAAGACATAACGCTTCATATAACACTTAAGACAACGAGAGCCAACTTACAAAAATAATGGTACAAGAAGCTGCAGGCTGAAAATACTGGGTGATCCCAAAAATATTCACATGTTATGCAGGGGGAGATTCAAACTATTTGTCACAATATGGAATACTGTAGGAAGTAGTTTAAACTCAGTAAAACAAGCCGGTTTTGATTCATATCATAAAATAATCATGAAATATATCTTTTTTTCACTATCGTAGCTCCTACAAATTGTAGAGTTGTTATGAAAAGTAATAGTATGCTCTCATAATCACAAAAAAGGTTTTTGGCCGGAATCATTAAGTCATTGAAAAGCATAGCTCAAAAAGTAGGTTTTTCAAGATGTAATAACGTCATCGTTCTTCGCGTGAACAAAATGGTTTCTGCAATTAATTTAGTCTTTCCCATGGTTGATGAAAAAAATTGTTAATGTTTTTCTTGGGTCAATGAGTAAACGTTTAAATTGTGTTTGAACTCTTCAGAGCAAGTACAACGGAAACAATGTCTTACTATCACAAAGAGTCCATTTAATGTTGCACAGAAATTGAACCTAAATTCATTTGATATATAATTCAGGCTTCAGTGTGTGCTTATAATAGCAGCTGAAAACAATTAACTTTGCGTTGCATACACAAGACAGCAGGGGCGGAAAAAGCCACTAGGAGGGGCAGGGATCGACCGCCCCAACTCGTTTTTAGCCAGCTTGGTCGTCCAATTTTTAGTCATTTTGTTACTGCTTTTGCAGCTCAATCGGCCAGATCTCTCCCTCTAAAGAACCTTTTTGCCTCCCCAGTCACCCGAGCTGAGCTTCTCCCCCGCAAGACAGCAAAGACACATCTTCAACTTATTCAACCAAAGAGTGATTCACATTGCAAACAAAACAACGGAAACAAAAACAGCAAACTTTTAATCCTTCTTCGATTTTAATTTGATTTGAATAAATGCTATAAGTGTAAAATCTATAATAAAATAACACTTATTTGGTATAAGTTGAGAAATATACCTGTATGATGGCCTTCATGGCATCAGTTTTCAATGTCGGTTGATGCCGCATGAGCTCATCCATGGCAGTCCCTAAGTGCATAGCAGTGTCTCCTAATGACAACAAACGATTGGTCATAAAACATGGTTTGCGAATTTCAGAGATGAGCATTCCATTACTCTTGGATGCAGAAATTAAGAAACTTAAAACAATTAAGCCCTTGAGAGCAAATATTATCATTTTTATTAGGCGGAAAAATAGCAAGATTTACAACAGCACAAAAAATTTCTTTGGTGAGTACGAAGAATTTCAAAATTAAATCCAAAAATAACATAACATTTCTAGAAATATTTCTATAAACCTTCATATTAATGTATCACATTTTTGAAATATTGTATTTTCCATTCAGCATTTTAGAATCTGCAAACAAGGTTTAGCCTGGTAACCAATTTTTACATTTCTACCTAGATCTTTGTCAAAATTTATGGTGATGTAAACACCATAAATTTTTTAATTTGTAAGAGATTTGGCCGTGAAAATGACACCAGCACAAAAACATGTCCTCGCACGTTTTTTCCGGTCAAATTTCTTAAGATCTATTTCAATTTAAAATCTTTGTAAACTTAAACTTCTTGTATTGCTATAACTTTGACAAAAATATGGAAAAATGGAAAAATAGCTTCGCTGACAGAAATTTGTTTGCAGAATCGAATTCAAGAATCAAATTTAACATCTCAAATTTTGATAAATTTTAATGATTGGCCAAGTATGTATATATATATGCGTGAATCATTGTAACCCATCAAAAAAGCCACTGTTTATGACACACGCATGCCTACACATTTCTTTCAAAGATATTGGCAAATTAACATAATAAACAACGTAACTTTCGACAAAATTCTACAAAATTTCCTGCAAGATCACTTTTTGAAAAAAAATTCCTGCGACCGTTGGTCACACGGTTAGGTGCTTTTTCATGCCATAACAAGGTGTATATATTTATACATACATACAAATATAATATAAAATTGTCATCTACAATTCTACAAATCACTGTACCTTGTGGATCTGAGCTCCTCCGTCGCTTCATAGCAGGGAGATACTCTGGTGTAATGAGAATCCGAAATAGCCTCTCGAACGGCTTACATGCTATAAATGCTCCCAATCCTGCTGCATTCAAACAAAGTGCACTCAGTGTATTTGGCAGTGATGCTAAATTCTCTCTGGTAGCTGGCACCTGTAAACAAACATTGATATTACAGTTACAAAAATCCGTGATTGCATTTTGGGGTAAAGAAAACAAAAGTTAGTCTCAAATTTTATGGTATTGAAGGCATGGTATCCCTGCTTTCAAAATAAAATGCACATACAGTGGATGTCGTTTGTAATTTGGTTGAAATTAAAACTTGTGATGTTGTTGAAATTAAAAAACTCCACTCAAAATCAACACTTTCTGTGGCTTGGTCCTGGTAAAACACACAAAACCTACATATACAAGAAAAAACTTTTTTACGAACCTACCAACAGCCAGAGAGAGAGAGCCATATGGCTCATTGATACACAACGTAAAACGCAATATTTTCAGGAGGTAAACGCGGGTAGAACTTTATATAAATTAAAGATATTTCAACGTAAGTTTATCTCACAAATTAATTTGGTTTGCATGGGCTATCTCCAGCAAAATAAAACTTGCCTAGGGTTTGCCAGTTTATCGTAAATAAATCCAGGCGTGGTAACAATTTTGCATTTTTATGCTCTCATGCCCCATTAAATATAAATCAATATATCTGCAATTTTATTAAGAACCCCTCATCAAGCTGAACTGAAAATTTCTAAAGTGAGGGTTCCATTGTCGACCAAGAAAAAAAACTTACATCTTTCATTATCAAAGACTTCAAAACAACTCCAGTTAGGCCGCTTTCTTGCAACGAGGACAGCATTGATGGTTCGTGGAATATATAAACGGTTACAACATCAGTGGCTAAAAAAGTAAATAATTGAGTCAAATGATTAGAATAAAAGTCCTGGAAAAGTCATCTAGAGCATTTCAATTATACAATGATGCCAATACCGCAAATAAGGAATGATGCCAAACGTGAGAAATGATGCGAATACCCACAAGCTCAACTCAGCTCTCGTATCTCTTGACCCTTTTACCCCGGGAAGGTCCACATAGCCCATCACTATAAAACGTTATATTTTCAGGGGGTAAAGGCGGACAGAACTTTATATTATCTTAAAATCTTTTAACGTAACTTTATTTTTTTAATTAAATTGGTTTGTCTGTAGAATCCATTGCAAAAAAAATCTGGAAGGGAAAGGGCTAAGGCCCTATCTCTGTTAACAACACTCGCACTTTTCGAATAAGCACAAGGTTTTAATGTCCCATAGGAAAATTGCATCAATTTTTTAAATGTTAAATTCAATTGTTTTCTATGTGGTACTCACACTAACAGAGGCATATTCAGTAACAATAGTGAAATCAACACGCCAATTTGAAAGCGATTATTTATTGAAGACAAAGCGAATTCCCTCAATCTGAAAATCAAAACATTGGGTTAACCGCAGGTTGCTTGTTTTGATTTTCCTGTTGAGAGAATTCGCTTTTGTCTCTGATGGATAATCGCTTTGAAATTGGCATGTCGATTCCACTATTGTTACAAAATTTTCCTTTACAAAATTTTGAACTCTTCCTGAATCTAAACCTCCCTAATAAAAAAGAAATAACAAACATCTCAGCAGAACAAAAGACAAAACTAGAGACAAAAAACAAGAGAACATTTTGTAACAATGGTGAATTGACACACTAATTGCAAAGCGATTAGCTATTCAAGACAACGCGAATTCTCTCAAGCCAAAAACCAAAACATGGCTTTGTTTGTCTTGATTTTCTGCTTGAGAGAATTCGCTTTGTCTTCGATGGCTAATTGCTCTGAAATGGCGTGTCAATATCGTTACAAAATCTGTTGTTGTTCCTCAGCAGTGTGACGCACCTAGCAAAAAAAGAAGAGCGCCATAATACTCGGCATTGCTGATAATGAGTTTCAACGAGTACTGCAAAGTGTCATCCATAAGCAATCGCGTATGGTCTGCGAACGCAGGGTCGGGAATTGTCTTCTTCAAAAAATTCAGAATCGACTTTAACAAAGCTGCACGTTGAGGCAAGCATTGACTTTTCTGAACTGTGATGTTTCCCGTTGTTACGGCAGCTTCGTTTGCTTCATCTGAAAAGTTAACAAAAAGTTACAGATTTCTCACTCGAATGATGAACTCAAATTGTGACAATTATACAAATAGCACTTTACAAATAGGATTATCCAAGCGCTAGAAGCATCTCAGTGCTTTTCAAAGTAAGTTTATCATATAAATTAAGTTGGTTTGCATGTGCTACCCCATGCAAAATAAACCTACCTTGCATAGGATTTGACTATCTAGCAGAAATAAATCTGGGCATGAAAAAGATAATCATAGTATTAGAATGATTTTAACACTACGATGACCTCTCCTTGTAAACAAACAGGTCCTACTACTAAACATTAGCGATATACTACAGGGTATTCTGTGTCCAATTAAATGGTTGTGTGGACAAAATGATACCTTTCATTTCAACATCTGGTGACGTCACATTACTTGGTCCTGGTTGCGCTTCTAATGTCGTACTTTCTTCTGTAGTTCCATTGCTGCTTTCAGTCTCATGAGACTGCTCCGATGATCCCGGTTGGCCGTCATCTGGAACTTTATCAATTGCCAAGATAGGTCCATGATGCTTGCTGCAGTTTTTCACTTCATTCTTTAGAAAAAAGTTAAAATTTGTTAACCATTTCGCTCTAATAAATTTCGCTCTACGTAAAATTTCATATTTCAAAGAGATGAATGCGGGCAAAATTTTTCATGTATATATATCAATTTCAGACGTTTCAAAGTAAGACGACAAGTGCTTCAAAATTATATATTTTTAGGAGGTAATCAATGCTGACAGAATTTCATATTATTACTTTTTCAGAAGATTCAACATAAAAATTACAAATTCAATCTCACCTTGAGTCGGCTTACAAGAATGCTCAATCCAGTGTGGCTTTGAAACGAGGCCATATCAAGATTGGTGATCAGATCAATAACACGCACTGCTCGAGTCACAAACTAAAACAAAAAAGAACAGTTTTTATAGTCATTTTTTTAAACAACTGTAGTCTGTCACCTCGCAAAAATAGGTAAAAGTAAAAGTGTAGGTAGAAGTTGCAGGTCTTTAGCATTTCAGCCTGAATATTTCTCACACACGAAATTTAAAACTGGTCGTATGTCAATTTAAAAAAGGTATTAAATTTGTTTAAAACTGGTCATAAATACGTTATAAAACCTGTTTACGATATAGAGGCTGGTAAACAAGCTGGCCAATTTAGGCGGGATCTTATCTTATTTCACAAGCTGGGCTAGGTCGGTATGCTGGGCAAGGTCGGTGTGCTGAGATCTCACACTCTATGCTGCAAGGATCTCCCCCTTGCCGAGACGAATATTTCTCATAAACCTTGGGCTAGCGCGGGTAAGTGCGATGAAATTCGTCTAACTACGTGTATATATATGCGTTGATTTAGCCAATATGCCTGTGCATATTAATTGTATCCCAACTAATTAACTTTCACTTACACAAACAGGCTTCTAAGTAGGACTGTACAAATGAATTAAACTAGTTTATCAAATGTCTTTTCATAAAACATTTTGCAAATAAAACGAACACGAAAACAACAAGAGCGACTTACAGTAATGTGATCATCTTCTCCAGGCCATCGTACGACTTTCAATAATGACTCCATTAGTCCACACGACACCAAAGCTTCACAACCTTTCGTTGAGAACAAAATAATTAATGATATATATATATACAATTATAATACTTTTTATCTTTTTCTATTACATATTTAATGTATGGCACACTTAGGTCTTCCAAAGTTTTGTTCTCTTCAGAGCATAGCTAGAAATATTTATTTGGTGCTTGTGACTAAACAAATTTTGCACACAAATTTCCTGCAAAGATTTTGGCAATTTAACATAATAAACAACGTAACTTTCGACAAAATTCTACAGAATTTCCTTTAAGATCACTTTTTGTTCTCTTCAGATCAGAGTGTGAGTTTTTTCTCATCAGT
>JAYJMH010075086.1:0-33183 GCA_036873815.1 Phacellophora camtschatica | reverse complement strand
AGCACTCGACTTATACAACGGGTACAAAAAATTCACAAAAGTAACTTTCTGAAACGGGTAAACACCTTTCAAAACGCCTTATTTGTTGCTGTAAGCTGAGACACTAAAATACTAAATTTTGGGGGTCGTTTTGGGGGTCGTCTTATACAACGAGTCGACTTATACATCGGTATTTACGGTAATTTCATGGAGCAGTTTAATAATTAATTGAGCACTTTCCTAATACATTTATCTTATAACAATACATTTCTTTTCCATAAATTAACATAACTATTCCTTTAAACTTGAATAAAAACATAGAAAATTACAGGTTGCAAAGATACAACTAACAATTTTGCATGGAAAGCTGCTTGCCAAGGATGATCTGTGTTGGGGATTCCACTTTCACATCATAGACACCACCAATCACTTGCGTTTGAAGTGGAGAATTCCCCTTCTCCGGCGATGGCGAATGACAAATGACTTTTGCAGGTGAAAAAACTGTGTGCATCGTCGTAGAAACTTCACTAATTTCTGGGTTTAGTGACGGACCAGAAGCATCAACTACCATAACTTCGTTTTTCAGAGAATAAAATTTCCTTTAGACAAGAATAAAGTTTTAAAACACGTTAGAAAAAAGCGGACAATTGCATAGGTACCAGAGATATAAAAGAATTAATCCTGTTCTGTGTTTAGTAATGTCGAGCGCACGATTATTTTTTACAAGCAATTTAGGATTTTGGGTTGCTTTATTTTCTGAAGTTGCTTAATTTTCAGTCAAAATTTGGAACTCAAGTTGCTTTAATTCGAATGGTTGCAGCGAATTGATATTTTTTAATTCTAGGCTTAAATAATAATTGAAAATAGTATAAGAGAACAATATTACTGGGATTAAACAGTACCTTGGACGGTCACAGTGCCTTTCTATTGCAATTCATTAAAAACTGCTTAATTGTTTCTAGTAAGTTGCTTACTTCTATCTAAGTGGGGTTCCTTAATTTTTATATGGACTTTAGAAGAACTTAATTTTTAGTGTAGTTGCCGATAGGCCATAATAAATGAAGAATTTTAAAAATATCATGTAACGTTTCGAGCATAACTCATCTTCAGAGCATAACTCGTACTTTCATTGAGTAAACAACAATATAAAAAAAGTAAGACAACAATAAGTAAACAACAATATTGCAGTATCTTTCAAGCCAAATAACGAGTTAGAAAACTAAAAAAAAATACACAGGAATTTAACTTTCTTAAGGGATTTAATTTAACTCAAAAAACGGAACATGGATGACGTTTACATCGAAAATATATTTCTAAGTTTGTCTTTTTCAAGAAATCTAAGTTTGACTTTTTATAACTATCTACTACATTTCAAGACCATGATGTTACTGTTTATCAACATCCTCGCACTTAAATTTATCAGCAAGTTGCAATTTCCACCGAATGGGTAAGTATATATTTATTAATTCTAGTTCTGAAGTATTAGTTAAGATTTGAGAAAAAAGAGACAACATTATGATAAAAGCAACAATATGTCTTTGTAGTGCCTTTGAATAAATTTACACTATATACCAGCTAAAAAAATTACAAAAGTTTTCAGTTACACTTTGTAAATTTAATTCTGAGAACATTCCCAGCAAATAGTGTAATTATTTATAAAGATTTCTGATGTTGAAGTTGGTATATTTTAATTACATGTGTTTCAGTTATTACATAATCCCCCCCCCAAACAATAACCCAACTCCAGGGGTAAATATTCCTCACAATAATTCATCATTTTTCCCCAGCAAAGAGTTAGGTTTTATTTTTTCTTTCCTGTTTGAGTACACTTTCAAACGAGAATTTACAAAAAAGTTCATTGTTTTTCCTTAAGAGAAATATCACATGTGAAGGATATTTACCCCAGCCCAACTCAACCCCATTCTAATAACAAACTTACTTTTCAGGTGTTTTAGAACCAACAACTTCTTTTTGTACCTTTGTCATGATTTCTCGCTTTTGACTAGGAATTACAACTTTGAAGCAAAATGAAAAACTAAGCAAAAATACAGTAAGTTCTGAATAAAAATAGCAAGTATTTATAAATAAAGTAATTAATTTTGTTTAATTGTTCAATTCCAGGTGGCATTTAAATTTTGTTCATGCCAAAGGGTGTATAGATTTAATAAAAAAATTTGGTTTACTTTTTTCTGAATAAATTTTAACTTTAAAAAATAAACTGAATATAATAATGTGAATGAATTAACAATTAAAATTGCTTACCTTTCTCTGGAGCAGGGGTAGTATCAATCATAGATGATCTAAACACGAATAAAAAAATTGACAATTTGTCTCATTGAATTGACAAATCTGTGCAAATATTTCTGTAAATCATCATATTTTATTCATTTCATTTTTTATTTCAAAGAACTTTTTCTGTTGTTGAATGCAAAATATGCATGAAAAAGTACCTCAAGAAGGGCATTTCGATTTTATTTAATATAAACTTTTTGTTTTTTACTCCATGCCTCTACAACTAATACATCCATCTGGTTTTTTGCGCATTCTGGAGTCTGGAGTTTCAAAAAGTTGTTATTTTACTGCAGAAATGATAGATTATTCTTATTGATAAATTACAGGATAAATTAAAACCTTTATTTCAAAGAACAATTATGATAAGAGATATTTCCATTTTTATCATTTATATCTTCATACTTCCTAGTATGAGATTAGATATATTTTGATTGTATATTTCCATCAGTTTACAAAAATATTACCTGCTCAGTTCTTCTTGCCATGACGTATTAGCATCTGAAAGAATTCCTTGTGCCAGAGAACTCCTGTTGTGGTAACCGAATCATATAAATATATTTTTCAAACTTTAAATAAAAGACCATAAATATATTATGTTCCTTTTACATTTTTAATTTGTATGTATGGTCTATTCTTGGATCTGAGGAAATAAAACTGGTTTGTTTTCACCAGTTCAGTTCATGTCAATGATGAATCTGTTATTTATTGGAAATTTCTCTTCATGAAATCAAATTGTATCCTGCTTATCAAAATTTTATCTTGTCAGAAGACGGATTGGAAACTTTTCACACACACACACATTGTTTTCTTTTGTTCAATAACTATTGTTCTTGCTTATGTCTCATTATAGAAGTTCTTGATTGAATAAGAAATTGTTTGTATCTTACTCGTGGAAAATTTCTCCAGATACCTTTATTAATTTTTTTTTATATGATTCTTTAAAAATGTATATATAGACTATATTTATTTATTTATCATTTTGTGTTAAAAAAAAAATGCAGTCAGTAGTGAACTGAAAACAAACCCAGCAATCGGATTTTCATTAATAACTTGAATTTATTCAAATGTACGTGTAAAATACATAGGCTTGGCTACTACTACTGTACGGCTAGGCCAACAAATACTAATTATTTTTCAATTCATTCATTCAATTCAAATTCATTATTTTTTGTAGATTAGATTTGCATGCAGAAGAATCGTTTCAGAAAATCCACCATTGGCATTGCAATTGATAGCTACGCTAAATTAACCCTAAGTTAAATTACCTCGGTTGAATTCGTTGCGAATCAGATGTTGTTGACGGAGCTGGCTTGTAAAGTTGTCTTTTTGAAGCCGCCATTTTTTGAAAACTCAGATTTGTTGTGGTTGCAGTTGCTTTCCAAATTCTGGCGCGAAAATGACAGCCTCTTCACAAAAACCAATAAATTTCAGAGTAAATACAAAACAGATAGCCGACAGCCGACAACTTAAAAAGAGCTCAGATACAGAAGAATAAAGCAAAAACTCATGAATTTAATTGATACATTTTAAAAATTAGAATTCTGCAATCATTTACCTCGTTTTCCGCTATAATCCCTTTGTTTCTACATAGTTACAACTGTCCATTATGGGCATTATGGTATCCATTAAATACATGATTAAAAAACGTCAATTTTTAAGCAACTTCACAACTAAATTAATAAATCAACATTTCATTAATATTGTCAGATTTTAAACCTGTTTTATTCTTGTGTTATCGTTTTTATATTTTTTTACCAGTAACCTAAATTTGCTATAAAATCTTTGACTTTAGCTACCATAACCGGGCCATAGCCTTTGAAATTGCAAGCATAACCTTTGAGACATTACATAACTTTCAACCTTTATCACATAATCAGCAGGGGGATTGGGACGTCTTCAAGAGTGGAGGGCCAGAAAGAAAAAGGGGCAGATTTTCGTTTTTTTTGGAGCACGTAAGTAAAGTAATGAAAAATGAATAAGCGTTAGCCAGCATGTATTAATGAACACATTTGGTTACATATTTCACAGGAATTAGGCCCTTTTCATACAAACATCTTCATGAACGGGCACACTGGCCTTCACATTTTAAAAGAAAGGGGCACTTTTCAGACAAAAACGGGGCACTTCTACCTCATTCACACTGCGATTTAAGCCAGCTTAAGCTAATCTAGGTTGTCGGATGCTGCATTCTAATTGGTAAATTCAACAGATCGAATGCATCTGATTGGTAGAAATTTAATTTGGCTTGGATAAATCTGGCTTTTAACGGTGTCAGTGTGAAAGCGGTATTATTTCATGGCCTTCGAGATAAAAAAAAACAATAAAAAACTATTCTAAACAGTAAAGACCCATCAATTATGTAATAACAACACCCTTGCATAAAATATTTTTATCCTTTGAGTTCACAAGGGTTGGCCAAGTATATAACTTGATCCAAGGATTCTTCGAGTCTGATGTATGGAATCTATTATGCATGACTGCACTGTAACGTTCAGACGTGTATTCAACTTCGATTGGAGAAATTTGATTGACGATTGCCCATGCTAATCGAACACACTCACAAACGTATGAAGCCATGTGTGGTCTAGAAGTTAAAAACTCTGGAAACTCTGGAAGAATCTCACGGAGTTGATCTTCGACATTCTATGACAAAAAAAAAACAACTAGAAAATTACATCAAATTTTATTTTTCTAAATTCATATATGGAAGTTTTTTTAGTAACGAAAGACATTTTAGCATCAATTCAAACCATTTTGAAAATTGGTACCAAAGATTGCGGTTTCAAACATGACAATGCAAATTGTTACTGTGAAGAATAGAGTTCACACCCTCAACGCAGCCACAAAATCATAATAAACGAAATCATAAATTTTTGCAGTCTTTGTTTATTTTGATTTGATTGAGTGAACTCGGAGTGCGAAATCTATTCTTTCAAATCGCAAATGCCATTGTCATGCTTGAAACCGCAATCTATTGATTTACAAAATTCCCCCTGTTGCCACCAAATGAGAAACTTCATTTTAATTAATTAACGATTTCAACGATTTCAAAGGAGCCTTCCGTAAAAATTACAACATAAATAAAATTTATATAAAATTATTAAATGTAAAAACCTAGTTTACAATGTATAGTATAAGAAATGTTCAAAACAAGATTCAAAACAGAATATCATCAATAAGAAATTTAAAACCATTTAAGGAGGATGATCCCTTCTGCTAAGTCACAACATTATTTAATGCCTTTGAATAGAAAACATTTTTGCCCGTAAGAGAAGCTTAAAGTTTAACCTAAGATCTGTGTTAGTGCTACGAATATGGCGGAATGATAATTGTGCATTTCTTATAAATTTAAAGAGGGTCCTGAAAATCCCATTTTCCCAGCCTTATTTTTCGGGAATCCCAGTCACAATTTTGCAGATATAGAATCGGTGATCAGATCCCATTTCCGGTCTATTTTTTCATTGTTTTCGCATCCCTTTTCGTATTCCCAGTCCCAGTCCATCAAATCCCAGTCCCAGTCCATCAAATCCCAATCCAAGTGCAAAAATCGCATTCCCAGAGTGTCATTCTAGGCAAATTCCAGATGGCCCCATCATGACCCTCTTTAATTACAGTTAAAACTCGAAGAGGAGAGAACAAAAATGCAAAATAACCTATCCAATACCTTGACGATCTGCTCAATGTTGTATTTTTCTATCGTTGATTGCATATAAACATTGATATTTAACTCTAATTCGGCATCAGGAGAGTCATCTGAAATCCTTGAAGAATTACTAGTAGATGCACCAAGCACCTTCAATGCTGACTGTCGAACTACATCTGCAAAATCACGACAAATTCTGTACGATGCCTGTTGAAAAATAATGATGATTATGATGATATAAGACTTATTTGCACGAGTTCTCGTTTCCCTGCTTTTTTCATTTGATTTGACATCAGTGAGACTCTGGTCTGAGTAACACGACGACGAGTGTAAATTCACTTTGGATGGTTTTCATTCCAGATATTGGTTTGGTTTCAGTTACACGACGCTGAGGCCATCTGAAGCACTTCGCCAGAGTCCAGAAAAGTGATCAGCCTTCCTGTTAGCGTAAAATTCGGCCTTTATAAACTTTCCTCATTAAGCAATGGAAAGTAGGCATGGTTTCTGTGTGGCACATAATTTTCCTCAGTTTTCTTAAACCTTTTCCCTTTCAGTGACTGTGCGAACATAATGTTTTCCTGATTTTGCTTTCGCTTTGCCAAGACGTAGTAAAAGCCACGCCGTTCTGGAGGTGACGTGAAAATCAATACGAAAAACTCCGCTTCGAATTCTATCTCGGGTCATGTAACTACTCAATCTGGAGTGAAAAACAATCCAGAGTGAACCCAGTCCGGCATCGTGTAACTCAGGCCTCGTAATACTATGGCTGAAACTTGACCTTTTGGAATGCATTGAAACGAGGCTAAGGCTTTTGAGCGAGAATCCGAAGTCAACGTAAAATCAATGGAGGAGAAGGATCGCTTCAAAACCAAATTCAAAGTATTTCACACAACATGTTTGACTATCGTATGTTGACGAATCATTAAATGACGTTTTTATCATCTTATTGTCCAAGGTGGAGGAGCGAAATAGAAATACACTGAACTTTCTCAAAAGCTGACACTATTCGGACATTGGGACCAAATTACTGTGTCCGCCTTATAGAGGTAAAAAGCAGTGTTAGTAAGACGTCTCTGCTTTGTAGAAGTGTCCGTTTAGAGAGAGTTAGATGTGTCCGTTTAGCTATAGTCATAAGAAACATTTTCGATTGGAATTACAGCCGAAAATAGAAAAGTTTGGTCCAGGCATCTTCCAATGAATTTTTAGTTCATGGTCGAAGCTCTGGACAGCACTATTGCTCTGTTTCACAAGACCAAGTCTGCCTGTCTGATGCACTCACAGGTGGACTGTGCACGAAAAATATCAGCACAATGAGTTTGAACAATGCACTATTGTTAGTTTCCAGATTAATGCTTTTCTTATGACTATGGTTTAGCTATACGCACATGTTTTACTTACGATCATTACTCCAGCCATAATTTTATGTTTGATTTCTTCTTTTTTTTTCATTTTACTCAACTGTGGTATTTCCTGAAGCTCGTCAAGTGCATCTAATCTTCCTTGTGTATACAGCAGCTCATACCGTTCGATCAAGTGGTTCAAACGCAAACCATTTTGCGATATGTTTTCAAATTTCCCACTTTGCTTGACATGGCGTTGAAGTTGATCAGACAACCTTGAAGAAACAGAAAATAGCTTTAGTAAACTATTCATCACAAAAACTAAATTATGGATGGGGGGCTAAATTATGGAATAGTCTTTCAACCGAGACAAATAAGGCATCTTCCCTGAATGCTTTTAAAAATGTTTAATAGACAATTTATTTTTCGTTTATTACATTTTAATAATTACAACTTTTAAACTGTAAATATTTTATATCTAATTTATTTTATTGTATTATTGTTGTAAGTATTTAGTGGAGGGCTCCTTGTAACATAGTCATCTGACTGCAGGGTCCTCGGCGGGGGGGTTACACCCGAATATATGGGTATGAGTATGTGCCGCTGACATAGATGGGTTTGAATGCAGAAATTCTCTAAATGGGACATGGAATTCGAAACACAGCGGAACATGGAATTCAAAACACAGCGGACATGGAATTCGAAACATAGCGGGGAACATGGAATTCGAAAATGTTTCTGCGACGAAATTTACGACGGAATTTACCATTGTAAAGGGAGGCGGAATTTCTCGCAAAGTTTGTCAGAAATACGGAATTTTCATACAATTTAAATTAGCAGAGTTGCGTCAAATTTTAGCTGAAAACAAGCGAAAATGCAGACAGTGGATTCTTACCCCTTCTCGATAACCCACACTAAAAACTAAGGAAACGGCAGTACAAGAGTGTCTCGTTATCTTCACTTGTCACATTGAATAATAAATTTGGCTAATTCATATCCTGGGATCCAGAGCCAAAGAAAAAAAATTGAGAAAAAAACTCCTCTATCTTTTTTCTCAATTATATTGTTTTCCGTTTTTCTCTCATTTTTTTCTCGGAGGCTCTGGACCCCGGGTAGCTAACTCATAGACAATTGGAGAGATATTGTTATTGCTACTTAAAATACTTTAAGGAACAGAGAGCATTCCGCTTATAACAAATATCTTAAAACATTGTGTGTGGTTTCCTTTTGTTTGTTTTACAAAACTTTATTCGACGACAAAAATCTACGATAATTATCTTCAGAGACAAAAGGTCTATAATTCATTTCTTATGTCACCATAAAAATTTTTGTTTATATGAATAAATTTTTTCGTGTCAGTTTGGGAATGAGAGAAATTTCTTTTATAATTGCATCTCTGAACTATTAATAACATTCAGACATTGCTTTCGTTTATTCTTGTCACTAGTGTTACTAGTTTGGTTTAATTTTTAGCTGCTTGCAACTGCTCCAAAATAGAGATTTGGTGTTATTATTTTCATTGTTATTTACCATAACAAATATTATGCATTATAATAATAATTCATTACCTGGTGGTCATCTCTTTGTCTCGTTTCATCAATTTCTTGATGGTGGTTTCTGCAGTCATGAGATTTTCTTTCAGCCTCCTCACCTCCATCTCCAGCCTTTGTATCTCACGTTTATCTTCCGTGTTAACGGCAGCAGCTCCTTTGATTCCCGGACCTTGAACAGGCTCGTACCTTCGATGGAACTCTCTTGGCTCCATCGTTGACATAACTGGCCTACTGATATTTCTTGCTTTCGTGCGGGATTTAGTTGACTGATCATGCTCATTGTTTGTGGAACTCATTGTATTTGGGATGCCATCCATTGCAGACGACATTCTGGTATGCAGCTTAAAATAGTAAATTGGCGACCAAATAAAATTCAATAGACCCTGTTCACCTACGTCAGCACACACCTAGCAACAGTTGCTATCCGCCAGACATAGGCCATACGAAGAAATGCTGAAATACATACTTGAAATATTTTATTAAAAACATCAACTGATATTGCATAGATATTAATAAAACCGCGCTAAAAGCTAAAAAAAAATCGAGTTAAAAAAAATTGAGGGGTCCGGGGGTACTCCCCGGGAAACTTTTGTTGCCACGCCCCATAGATTGGCTCGAAATGTATCAAAAATGTTTCAACGAATATTAATTTTGTTCCTTTACGAAATTTTTTGACAATTTCTCCACATGTTCTCGTTCGGAATTGCATATTGCTTATTTTGAAGTTGCAATTGCCAGTCATTAGTATAAGAATCGAACACCTTTTGGCATGTCTTCCCTGATCCATACATTCTCATTCCGCGCTTATAAGAATACATGAAGCAAAATCCAATTTGTAGATAATAGACTAATAAACAACCAAATAATAATTTGAAACTAGGGTCTTCAGTATATCTTCTGTTTGGAATACTGGAATCTGAAAACCGTCAGTATATCTTCTTCGTTAAAAGGGCACTTTTGCCCCCCATGCCCTCTTGGGAAAGGGCAGGAGGGGCGCTTGCCCCCTGCGCCCCCCTCTCCGGCGTTCCTGGTTTCCCTTTTCCTAGTTAAAATTGTATTGTGTTGTTTGGTGTTGTTTTCCGAACAATCCTGTCTGTGGGCCTTTGTGTTGTTACCAACAAAAGAAAATCAAAACAAATCTTAATGGGATTGCAACAAAAATAAAATTGATCATGCACTGTGCAGAAAGCCGAAGCCGAAATGATCGTACAATTATAATTTTCGTGCCTATGACAACCCGTTGGAAAGCCCCCTCCCCCAAAGCAATTTTGTATTGCGTGACTACTGTCCACCAATTAGAAGCAATCGCGTTTTACATCATAATGCCGTAGAACTTGTGATACAACAACATTGTTTAGAGGAGAGGGGGAATATTTCACTACAAAAGATTGAAATATCTCCAAGTGCTCTAAGACTTTAGGCAAGTATTTTAGAAGTCTGGTGATTTTCATCTATCTGCACAGAAAGTACTGATCAATGAAAGAGAGTCATGCTAGAGGTCTGAGCTCAAGGCCTCTCAATGACGTAAAATGCTGTTGTTTAGGCTGCTAAGAAACAAAAGACTTTTAGGTTCATTGCAAACAGCTCATTTTCAAATAAAGTTATCTTTTCGAAAATGGGACAAAGTGGTTCAAAATGGAGCACTTTCGTGTGATGGAAATTTAATCACTTGGATTGTCAGAATAAAACATATCTAAAAATTTTCCCCCTTTTTTAACTAAGATTTTTGCTCCAATGTTGACTCTAATTTAAAATTTGCATCTTTCAAAATCTTTTACTCTGATCAGAACAAATTGACAGAAATAAAAGCGACTGGTACTAAACAACATTGTTCCAAATAACTGAACAGTTTGCTCTGACCTAGAAAACATTTACAAGTGGACCAAATCTTACCATAAAGTCCACTCTGCGATTGAATTATTGTTCCAAAATCTCTCTCTCGATGTGTCCCATTGACAACATGGCTGTTGCTGCAACAAAGATAAGACACTTTACTCAAATAACAGAAATCTTTTATAAAAAGCGGAAGACGCGATGCTTCTTTGCCTTTCCATTTTAAAACAAATCTTGGCTCTTTATACCTTTGCTTCTAATGCAAAGAATATTTTCTTGTTTGACTTACCTTTACAATTTCTTATCAGAAGTAAGTCAAACATTGACAAACGTCCGTAAGCTCTCTTTAAACAGACTTCGTTTAACGTTTGTCAGAAGGCTTCCAACAGATTCAATAAATTCAACAAATTCGTTCGCCAGAAATATTTTGTGGCCTTCAGAGAGAGTCGAATTTCTCAGTCTGATTCCAGTTCGTGCTAAATAAGCAGAGATGGACGATGACATTATTAAAATAGCTTCACAAATATTTTTAAAGCAAGCAGTTTAATTTTTGCACCGTTGATTGTCAACACAAGTAACAGGAGAGAAACAAGATCCAAATTTGGAAGCCAAAAAATTGTGGGTTTGGCTCTCGCGCAGCAAATACTCGCTGCGTCTCAGTTGTGTTCATGTTAAATATCTATTAAGATTGGTTCTGGTGTACAGATCGCGAAAAATAAGTGTGATTTATTTAAACAATTATGGAGGGTGAAGAAGATATGACCTTGGGTCCATTCAGCTTTTTCAGCAGAAAGAAAAGGAAAAGAAATGACAGGAAACATTCAAAAAAATTGAGAGACATGCTTGGCGAGAGTTGCAATGATGGAAATGAGTCTGATCGCTCGCTGAACAGCGAGTTATCAAGCAGCAGAGATGATACTGTTTCAGTGGCATCACGCAGAAGCCAAAGCGTTGTCTCCGAAACAAGCAGCATTGTTACGACAACAAGCAATACTTCAGTAGTAATAAACAAAAGCGAAGGCTTGGAAGCAAAGAATGTTATCCACTCAAAAGAGCTGGCAGGGAGCGATATTGTCAGTGAAGAATGCTCAAGAATTGTCGAATTAACCAAAGGAATGGAAAAAATGAATACACATGAATGTGACAACAAAGATGAGACAAATGATCATTGTCATGGCGGTCATGGATCAGCTGTGGATGAAAAAATAGAGGAAAGAGGCAGTGATACAGGTTCTGAAGTAACGGATACAATCAGCAAAACAAGCAGCACGCGATCTTCTCTAAATGAAAATACAAACGTGAACGCGGGCAAGAAGAGAGTCAAGAGAAAACACAACATGTTTCACCAAGATCACGAAGACGGTGGCGGCACAGATAGTGGTCTTGACGACAAAGTCGGTGCGTCAACTTCCCTGCCCAGAAACGAAGACACTTCTTCGTTATCTGATCAGAACAATACGAAAATGGATTTGAATGGAAACGACTATGGAAATACCAAGCAACAAAATAATAAATTAGCCAAGGATGGTTTGCTAAGCAGTTTTGGAGAGCGTCAATCAAGCGCAAGACAAAATATTAACAGACGAAGACAATTGTCCTCAAATGCTTCAGATTTTGAGAGAAAGATGAGTTCTACGATATCTTCAAGGTCAAGCTCAGGACGGTCGTACTCCAGTTCAGTGCCCGCATCGATCGATTCTGGATTACGTATGGGATTTCAAGAACCTCATACCTCAGTTGTTGTGGTAGCAATTGATTTCGGAACAACGCACAGCGGCTATGCATTCGCGTTCACGCGAGACCCTGAAAGCATTCACATGATGAGGAAATGGGAAGGCGGAGATCCTGGCATAAATAACCAGAAAATACCAACGACTTTACTGCTTGCTCCTGATGGTTCATTTTATTCGTTTGGATACGGTGCACGTGACTATTATCATGATTTAGATCCGTCAGAAGCAAAGCAATGGCTTTATTTTGAAAAATTCAAAATGTCTTTGCACTCATCTGAGGTTTGTTTTTCTATTGTGTTGCACAATTTCTCCATCCTATTTAGAAACATTTGAAATATTTTTAGCAACCTCGTTTCCACGAGATGAGCAAAATCATCTTTAAATTGTGAAAATAATCGTTCCTTCAAGTTCAAGGCACGGGAAATAAGACCTCATATGGCCTGCGTGCAGCCTTACCTTTGACTTAAGGTGAGATTGGTGAGATCCCATTTCCTACATAATTATTTTGACTGACTCTCTTCCGCAGAAGCTCCTTGATCTGTTGCGTTCATATGAATGGCCAACAGACAAGCTAGTCCACGCCCACGGGCTAGTCGGGTCAGCGGTCAGGTTGACAATATATCAATTTGTGAGAGGTTGGATATTTAACTCAAGAAAAACTTTCCAATGTAAACTATGAAGGTGGGTGGGTTCGAAATATCAATTGTGTGCATTTCCTTACTTCAACCTTTTTCCCAAATCCGGAATTTGCGAGGGAAGAAAAATAAAATTTCTCCGCAGAAAAATAAAAATAAGTAGATAATTAAATAATTATGATATATTTCATATATTTCGACACTGGTTTCCCTGTGACTCAATCTTAAGCAGGAATTTTCACAATGACTCATATTGTGTTATGTAAAAAATATCACGAATTTACTGCAAAAGGCTCAGACTCACAACGTCAAATAAAAAACAGAACATGAAAAGTGGAAATTTGTATTTTTAATTATTTTTTCACCCTGTGGCAAAGGCAGAGGCATATTCTATTGCCCATTGATAACCAAAGTAAAACTCCAAATTTTCAGGAGTAAAATGCGAATAGTCAGGTCCACTTAGAATTGGGGCAAAGAGCGAGCGCAACTGCCCCTGGGTTTTGCAACGGCTTCTGATTACAGTGAATAAAAAATACTTTAAATCCAATAAAGTTTAAATTTTCCAGGGGGCCCTCATTTGTCTCAGCGGCCCTGAAAAAGATAGGGTTACAAATGAGTGATTTCAAAGATGCAACTCTCAGATACTGAGAACCAAAAATCGTAGATAGTCGATTTTAGAACGCATGCGGCCTTATGCGGGGTATCAGGGTTTAATTTTCTTATTCATCCATATTTGCTCGTTTTTACAGCATACAATGTGGTTGAAATAATATTCTTATATCTGTTTAAGAAAAACTAAACTACTGTTATTTTTGTTATTTGAAGGGTCATCCTTGTCTTTCTATTTTCATGTTTCTATTGTTATGTTTCTATTGTTATTTATTGTTGTTTGTCTTTCCATTGTTAATTTTCTATGGTTATTTTTTATTATTTGTCTTTCTTTTGTTATTTTTCAGGACCTCAATCCTGCAGTTTTAATTAAAGCTGCCAATGGAAAGCCCTACCCAGCTTGGAAGGTATTTGCGCATGCTCTAAAATTCTTCAAAGACCACATGCTCACCGAATTGTCTGACCAATCAACAGCCAAGATTCTAGAAGATGATATCACGTGGGTTTTGACGGTTCCGGCAATATGGAGACAACCGGCAAAACAATTTATGAGAACCGCAGCTCACGAGGTAAGAGGTTTTTCTATTTGAAATTTCTTTATGTGAAATGATGGACAATGATGTGACATCGCGTGACGAATGCCGTGGTTTTGTTTTGACTGCGTAAGAAGGTAGAGGTTTTGATGTGGTAGTAATTTTCACAAAGGTGTTGTTGAAATCGGTTGAAACTTATCTCACAAGTCGTCATTTATTCTTCTCTTCGTGAACAACGACGACGAATAACGTAAATAGGCCTACAAGAAAACTCATCCAGTGAGTCTTCATTTAGACGTTGCCGAATTTTGCTTCCACCTTACCGTCTACCACCTTACCCTATCCGCTCACTCTATCTGTGACTTACAGTATTACAACAGGCGCGCAACTAGGATTTTGAGAGGGCGGGGAGGGGGGTCCATTATAAGTGAAAGTTACTGTCTCCTCCGTAGTTGGTTGAGATGTCTGTTGGTTGCTGAAAATCATAACAAAAATGCTTCCAAAGTTAGGGCGAAAGCTTTGTTTTTTGGAAAAATGCCAGGAGTCCGGACCCCCAGGACCCATTCTAGTTTCGCCCCTGTACAGCAAAAAATAAATTGTCAAATCTACAGCTGTCCACGGCAACAATACATTCGACGTCTCTGATTGGCTTTAAATAGATCTTGCTGCCGAAGAATAATCGAAAACGTGGGCTCTGAAAGCAGCGAGGAAATTCATAACAGCTTTCTTGCAGCTGTTGCATAAAAGTGGAAGGAGTTATTACTTCAGTAACAAAGTACCCTTTTTACTTCTAATAGTTTGTGTTCTTCTGTGCCTGCCTTGAAAACACAATTCCAAGCCGTTTTGTTGTGAATATGGTTATGGTGGTTTTCAGTTGAAATTAGGCCATCGTGCATGACATGAACAAGACGATGTCTGGTGAGGCCAAACTAGACTTACTGCAATTGTATTTATTTGTAATTATTTATGCAAGACTATAACGATTATATATGCAAGGCAATGGAAAAACTCGCACACAAAAAACTTTTAGGAACCTTTACACTAAAATGTTCACCTAAATTTCTAAAAATGCTGTAATTTTGAAGAAACTAGAAATGTAGTTTTTATAGAAACAAATGGGAGTTGAAACAATGTAGTTTCTGTAGCACCTTGTGAATAGAATGACCACCAGAACATAACACTCTTGCATGCGGGGTTTCATTATGTATAGTGAGTTGTAGTTCAAGCGGAGGAGCCACATTACGAATATGTAACCAGTCTAGTATTCAAAGCACTCTTATTTCATTATTGACATCTTCTCATAGGCTGGCATTGCATCTTGGGATTCTCCTGAACGATTACTCATAGCTCTGGAACCCGAAGCTGCATCAATATTCTGTCGTAAATTACGAATCAGGGATTGCATAATTGAGGATGACGTTAGACAACGATCTATGGATGATACGCTTATTTCAGATGTTTTTCATGGTGAGAATTAAAAAGTATAAACTAAGACTTTTCTCAAGCCTATTTCGCCCTCTATTCCGATATCCGCATTTGAGGGCAATAAAAACTTGATTTTCTGACGGCTGAAACTGTTTTCTATTGCCAACTCAAATACAGATATGGGGGCGGGGGAGGGAGGGAGGAGGGAGGAGGATACTTGCACTAACTATCTCGTCCCCAATGTGAATAACAAGAGCAACAACAAATGGTTTCCGCAAAGGGAAAAATATCGTTTTTCTATCGCCAACTCAAGTGCATGTTGAGGGGCAAAAATAGCCCCACTATGTGTGCAATTGTACACGTTTTATTTAAATCACTAGGTGTTTGTTTTATATCTAAAATTAGCTTTTGACTTTGTTGAGTCTTCTAATTACTAATTATATATTTAAGTACTTAAATTTAAAATTCTATACTCTTCAAATCTACACTGAATTCGAGACTTGTTGGAAATCAATGCTTTTTATGTTTAACTTTGCGAAAATAATTGTTGAAAAATTGTGTTGCTAAAGTGGCAACAATTAACATTGAAAAGATGAAAAACTGGGTTTCATTAACACTAAATTCCAATAAACAAGGTTGTTTGAGCCATAATATTACTTGAAAAATTCAGTTAGATTTTGAAATAATTTTCGTCACAATTTTGTTATTAAATTTTGTTTGTTTGTATCATCGAAAAATGTTAAGATTAAAATTAGTCCTGGTTTTAATTTCTTGCTAA
The DNA here is from genome assembly GCA_036873815.1 of Phacellophora camtschatica. Taxonomy (NCBI): domain Eukaryota; kingdom Metazoa; phylum Cnidaria; class Scyphozoa; order Semaeostomeae; family Ulmaridae; genus Phacellophora; species Phacellophora camtschatica. Next base: position 16,830 of record JAYJMH010075086.1, on the reverse strand, counting down.
ATCCATTCAACATTTTCCAAACTGTCGCTCCCGATATCATCTTTGTTGACAACCATGTAAAGCCTACCCATACAGTTGACAAATTACATGGCTTCATTTCCTTTTACAGGAGCTACGCAATACATTGTCGTTGACTGCGGAGGAGGAACAGTGGATTTGACTGTACATGAACTGGACGTCTCGAATGGAACTTTGAAAGAGCTTCACAGGGGCACTGGCGGTGCCTGCGGAGCAACAGGAATTGATGCTGAATTCGAGAAACTTCTTAAAAAAATATTTGAGGCGGAATTTATCGAAAAATTTAAAATGAAGCGACCAGCAGGTTGGGTGGACCTGATTATCGCTTTTGAATCGAAAAAGCGAGCCGCGCGACCAGGTAGTAACACCGCCCTAAATATCACATTGCCATACTCGTTTATTGATTACTATAAAAAGAAGAAACGGTCAACGGTAGAAAACGCTATCAAGAAACTAAAAAACGCTGATATCAAGTGGTCGTCTCAAGGTATGTTACGTATAGCACCAACCGTAATGGAGATGTTATTCAAACCCGTGATAGAGCAAATATTGTTTCATGTGCGGAATCTTCTTGGAAAAGAAGATCTCAGAAATATACAACATTTATTTCTTGTTGGCGGATTTGCTGAGTCTCCGCTTCTACAGCAAGCGGTGAGAGAGGAATTTAAAGACCGCGTACGTTTGGTCATACCCCACGATGTTGGACTTACGATCCTCAAAGGTGCGGTACTGTTTGGAATTGATCCTACAATTGTACGAGTACGCCGCTCTGCTTTGACGTACGGTGTCGGCGTATTGAATAAGTTTAATACGGACAAACATGACGCATCGAAACGGGTTGTAAAAGATGGAGTTGTTTGGTGCAAAGATATCTTGGACAAATTCGTAACAATTGACGATTCCGTCGGACTAGGAGATGCGGTTACGCGGAGCTACGCACCTGCCCGTGCTGGACAGAAATCGACAGTCATTAATATTTACTGTAGTGAAAGAAAATACAGTATGTATACGACAGACAAGAATGTTAAGAGGTGCGGCCAGCTCAGAATCGCCATGCCAGACCTAACAATTGACGAAATTCCAGTTGAAAAAAGAAACAAACCGCGTGAACTGCAAGCAACAATGCTTTTCGGGGATACGGAGTTTAAAGTTACTGCATTGGATGTTTTGAGTGGAAAAAAGGCAGATGCTGTTGTAGATTTTCTGAACTATTAGATGCAGGTTTAAATAGTGGATAACAACAATTTCAAGAAATTTTAGGCCAACTGCATCGCGCAAGGGGGGACATCCATAAAGTCCGTACGCACTAATTTGAGAATTCCTCTCCCAAAACAATAACACAAAAAAAAACAATAGAAAAAGCTAACGATAAAGATACAACGAAAGAGTTTGAAGAAAGGGATGCCCCCTCCCCCAGTGCGTACGTACTAAATGGAAGGCCTCCAATGTCAGTATAACATACACAAAATTGAATGCAGGGACAAAAAGAGCATTATATCGAGGTTTATATTTTATCCAATCAAATTTATGTAAATAACCAAGTAAAACGACAAAAAAGGAAAGAACGGTAGATGGAGGGCCCCTTGAAAACCAATCATTAGATTGAAGGGTTACCCCCTTAAAAATTGATTGAAATTAAATTAAAAAGATGAAAGTAATATTGTCTGCCCGTAATAACTGCCGGTACGAAACGAATAAGTTTGCTTGACAAGAAACTAAGCATGCGCAAAATTTTTAAATTTTGAATATTGTAAGCCTTGTGTGAAAATGGCATGAAAACGTTCCGCATTATACCGTTTGCACTGTATCTAATGCCGTTCCTGTACTCGTACAAGATGGTGTTTTTATGAATAAGCGTTCAATGTTGTTATCAGCTGTCGCAGCCAGCATCACCCTGGGTGTTTTATGTTTGGCAGAAACAAGAAGTGTCTGCCGACCGGAAAGCTGGACGGAGAAAACATTCAATGAATTTTGATATTTAATTTAAATTCTGTTGAATATGCGCCTGGCTGACTGCTTACATCTTTATGCAAATACCCAGAGCCGGATGCTTCGGTCCCACCTCTGTTGTTGTCCGTAAGGATGCCGGAAAGAAATGGAGGCGGCGGGGGAAGCAGGGAGCAAAGATTTTGCGGGCAAACAATATAAAAATAAAGAAATTTTCATTATTATCGTAGGGCAAGGTGGGAGCTACCCCCGTGGTTCCGGCACCCCTGATCGTTCCATCCCTTCTTCTCTCTTCTATAAGCCAGCATTATGCATTATTTCTTATCAGCTGATTTGTTTGGAGTGGTATTTTAGAATTTTTAATAAATGTGTTTTTGATTTTTAATGACAAATGAATCTGGCTTTTTTATCTTCTTTGAATAAAAATGCCCCACTTCGAATAAGACCTTCGTTGAATAAAAACCCCCTATCAGCTTTGAAAAAAAACCGATAAATACGCCCAATACCAATACATAGATATTTCTAAAATAATCAATACCGACAAATACATCCTGTTTAAGTTGAATAGATTTCCCATCGTTTCCATGGCAATGTTTCATTAATAAATGTATTTACTGTATTAAATCTGTTTCGACTTGTTCTAAAATTTGAAGTAAAAGCCCCCTGAAAAACACTTCATTGAAACGACGCCTCTTTGGCAGACTGCGGCAAATGCGGGGGCAAATGTTTTCTGCGATCGCTGCAGTGGATCACCATGGGTCAGTAATTCACCCTGTCTATGATTTTGATTTTTGAGGCTCTGGATTCCTGGTACCCTGGATACCAGAGCCTTAAAATGAAATAATAATGATAAAACAAAATAAATAAAAATTCAGGGTAGATTCCCGGGTACTATTTAATTCCTCTCGATGCCTTTAAAATCTCAGAATAATAAATAAAGGCAAAGGGCATTTATTTGAGAAAAATGGCATGGGAAATTATTAAAACAGACCAGTATCAGCCAGCATCAAAAATATAATATTAGAACCCACTAGTATGGTATTAGAACACAGAAACCACGCGAAGAACTCTAGGAAACCATTCAAAAACTATCATCTTGGATATTTGGTCAGAAAAACCCGATCGCCACAGAAAAGACTAAGCCAGGAAAATCAAATAACACGCAAAGGGTCTTCACATCTCAAAGTTTTTAAAAGAGGAGCGGTAGTGGAAAAAATTGATTTTACTGTTTATTGGGGGGCGTTTTAGGGGAGCAACTGACCCTGCAGCTATGCTTCCCTCGGGGAACGGACTTACATGTGCAAAGTCATGTTGCGCAAAAAGTATATAATTTTGAATAGGCCAAACCGTATCATGCAGGCCCGTGTAGACTATTGATAACAACGATTGTAGAGTTAATAAAATAATCATCGTATATAAAGCCAATCATTTAACAAATATAAGTCATATTTTATTAGTTTGCGAATGTCTTTATTTAAATAAAAACAATATGAAAAGGCCTTTACACATATACAATCATTTTTGTTGTTGCGGTTTCACGGTTTCTTAATTTTGGACGCAAATTTGTACAATTAAAATTTCTTACAGAGTTTCTGAATTTTCCATAAAATAAAATTTGGATAATTTACAATAATTTGTTGAGAACCTCTGAATATAGCTTTTTTAGCCAAGAACTTACAAAAAGAACCAGTATAAACAAAAATCCATGCAGTATTATCATTTGCCTAAACTGAAAAAAATCGTACAATTTATAAAGAAATAGTTTGAAACCAAACAATTTCATGATCAATCTTTCTATGACGCATTTACACGAGCATAATTTCGACCCCGTCTGCATCTCCCTAGGCAACAAAATTATCTGTTCAGTCATTCATGGTCAACGTAGTTAACTTGAAAAACTTTCTTAACTTCGGATTGCCCTGTTATCCTTTCCAGTAGAGTTTCTTAATTCTCTGGAATCGACGAGCCTACTGCAGTTTCCAAAGTGCACTCGAAAATATAAATTTCTTGTGGATCGTTTTGAGTTATATATTTAGATATAGCATGACCCCTTAAAAACCAGCATTTTGCTGAAAGGCTTCAGAGTACAAACAAATTGGCTTTGGTGGACACGGCAGACCGCAAGACAACAAGCCAAACCCCGCGTTTAAAGAACTTCCCCTTAAGCTTTTCAACCACGTGCGTGGCCGTGGTTTTGGCGGGAAGTTGGAGAAGCGAATCATCTGCGTGCTTGAGCATGGACCTGCTCATCACGTGCTCACCGAAAACAAATCCAGATGACATCCCCCCAACAGAATGATGAGTTCCCTGACGGGCAGCATCTGGTGAGCTTTGTCTCAAGGGCTGGTATCCATCCGCCTTTGTGATCGTCAGTCTCGCAAAGACAGAAGCTGCTCCCGAACCAACACATCGATCTTTTGAAAGTTTTGCCTCAAGAAGTTGATTTTAACACCACAAGGACGGCCAAGGTAAGAGTTTAGTTTATCATATGTACTTTTTCCTCACTGGATCCACTTCGGAATGGTGTTATCGAGACCGTCTCGCATGATCACAACAAGACAGGCTGGCTGCAAGTGTTTTGATGGCTGGCCTAGCTGACGTCCTTCTCCGAGTCACTTTAGCGGAACGGTTGCTGGTTAATCCAGCACCAGTTGCTCTTCAAAACAGAACACCTCGTTAAACTAAATTGAAAACATATGCATGACAATCATACAATTGCAAAGATTGCTTATAAACTATATTGATGATGGTCTAACATCTTTATCGCTGTTTACTTTTGATGTCTTATGACCAGATGAAACTGTAGAAGAGGGCCGCTTCGTTTCCTCGTTGATCGAACCTGGCTGTTTGGTTTGGTCGGGTCCTACCAAAATTTAATTAAACTCATTGTTCGGGATCGCTGTCCGGCAGTTCATAGTCGTCACTGAACCTTTATAGACGAATATTATTTTACTAAGAAATAATTAATTTCAGGAGAATTCTTTTGATGATTAAATAACCCCTTCTCAACGCCATGCCAGATGCGGTGAAATTCACTGATGAACCTTCACCCGAGTGAATTTTTGGAGTTGCGACTTGGTAAAAATAGCGTTTCTGCCACATATTTTTACTATTTTGTGTCATAATAGAACGATTGTGTAAGCTGAAAAATCATAAAATTAGTCTTTTTAAAATCAATACAATTTTAAAGCTTTTTAAAATAATATATAATCTTTTGTGAGCAAGTTTTTTTCTGAGCAAAGCCGTATCTGGCACGATCCGTTTCTTTCGGGAGAAGCTAGAGGGAAGCAGGCGTCTGGGTGGGTTATACTTTCGTGGACCCTTCCTCCCGTCCATGTCCATGCCTTATGAAAGATCCATGAGTCTCAGAAAACCAAACTTCAACCAAGTTTTTTCACCGTTTGGATGCGTTGTTTTGTTTTCAAATTGACAAAACTGTAAGAGGAAACGTGGCGTCCTCAGCTTTGGTCGAAGGACCTGCTAGGCGAGAGGAAACGCAGCAACCCACTCCATATAAAAACCCGGGGGTCACCATCTTGATGATATCAATTGCAGGTCAAACCGTGGACGGGGCAATACGAATATCCGAGCAACCAGTTATGCTCGTAAACATGTTGATATTCTGCTGGATATTAAATCGCCGCACAATGTGGAGCGGGGTCTTTCTGGGTGACTAAAAAATCTTTGAAGTAACCAACACCGTTTAATCCGTCTTGCTTCAACCAAGTGGCATTTTAGGACGATTTTCTTTTTTGCTGGGAAAATCTGGGACAAGTCGTTATTTTATTTGACACAAGAGTTTTCAATTGGAAACAGAAGCTGCCCTCCCAGCAGAAACTATGGCCTGTTGTGGCGGAAGGGATTTTCATTGCGTGGGAGGGAGAGCATGAGAGAATAACGAGAAATGAATCGATAAATAATTTATTGTATTCCTAAAATCCATTGCATCGCAGCGCGTTTTTGACAGTCTTGTTGAAAGGATTGTACTGTGAGCCTGCCAGCCGGGAGAACAATAATATCAGCTTGGACAACCGGGTTTAAAACCTTGACTTCGATTGGTAGATAGCCTAGCAGCTGTGCTGTTTCATATCATTAGGAGGTAACCACGAACTATACTGGCAATGTTATCCCGCTGTGCCTTTCCCAAACCTGCGCTCTTCACGTTTGTAGACCGCATGCACCGTCACGTTGAACTGATAAATTATGAAAATATCTTTCCCTTGACTTTCTTTTTGTATGAAAGGCTTTGAAGCCGTAGTTATTCAAATTAGAAATTTGTGTGGTGGGCTGGACCAGTCGACATATAAAACATTGACTGTGGACAAAAGGAACGCAGATTCAGGAGAGTAAGCTTAGGAAAGAAATAAAAATTAAAAAAAACGCAAAATTGTATGTTATTTATTAATATTTGTGGGCTTGCAAAAATGCAAACAATTTCAGTATTTTGAATGACAGTATTCTTTCAGTAATTTTTAATGATAATAGTCATATTCGATTACTTTAAAGACATAATAGACCCAGATAAAAGTTTGCTTGCAGCAACCAGTTAAAAATAGTAACCCAATCATCTTTAATTTGTTTAAATAAATTGATTATCCAATCAGTTTCCTTATGAAGCACAAACCGGATGGAGCTTACTTATCTATGTCTGATATCTTTAAGGTTCCCGAATGTTTACGCCTGACTTCCAATGTGAAACAGATCCTAGTATGTATCCGTATGTAGTCGTATTTAATCGTTTATGTGCAGCTCATTGTAATTGTCTTTTTCTTTTTGTTTCCATTTTCGTTTGTTTGAGTGTTTGCCAGTAATTTAGTTTAATGTTTTATTGTAATGACCCTTGGGATAGTCATGGTTTCTTGCTTCCCGGGTCATTATCCTTTGTTATGTAGTCCAGTAGTTTGTAAGTATAGTCTTTAGTGCCTCGTTCTCGTAAATTTTTATATTGAATATAAAAAATATAAAAAAAATGTTTATTCCGCGAAATGAATTGGAAATTAGCATCGGGGAGGATTTTCGCCGCAAAACGTCCATGAACCAATACCCGAAGTCTGAAAGTGGCTTTTTACTGCCCTTATACTGAAATTACGGTTTATGATAACAAATATTGAGAATATAATCGTTATTGTACCTAAAATGCTCGAAATATCATGTCTTCTTTTTCTCTAAAAAGCTAATCCGCGAAAGTTTATTCCTCTGAGATCTAAATATTTCGCGGTTGTTTTCAGCCGCGTTTGTTTCTTCCTTTAAAATATGAAATCATGGCGTTCAATTTGCTATTCAGGATAGGCCTAAATGGCTGTCTTTCTTGCGTTCTTGAGTTCTTTGACATACCTTAAGTGGATTGATTTTCGCATGAACAAATTTTCGCGGATGCTCGATTTTGGGCTTTTTGCGTGGATCAATTTTCGCGGATGGTGCTAATTTTCAAAATTTTAAAAGGTTGTTAAAAATATGGTTTCATTAAAAGCAGATCTAGAAATACGATTTAGAAAGACCGGAGGAAGTAAACAGGTGTTTTTACATGACTCATGTCGAAATTAAATTATTTTAATGAGCTACTTTGAGCCAAAATAATGAGTATTTTCTCGTAACTGATACTTGTTGCTCTTCCTTTTTATTAATGGGGAAAATTTCCGTGACATTGTGTATATTTTAATCGTAGATGGTATCCATGGCAACAGCTGATTCCCTCGTGGTTTGGAGAAGATGCACGCCATTTTGTGAGAAATCAGTCGAATGCCCAGAGCATCACGAATTATTGCAGGCTATTGTCAACTGTACTGATCAATTAGGCCATTTATCAAACCTCGAAATACTAAAAAACTGTGTCGACAAATACGAGTCCGTTGGGTGGAACAAAAATGACGACATTCCTGACCCGGTCATATCAAATAGATATCCATTGATACATTGGGCAGCCTCGTTAGGGAAAGTAAATGCACTTGAATGGATGGTTAACAGCGGTTTTGATCCAACAGTTACCGTGACCGGTCTTGGAGAAAATGCACTGCATCGATCGATACTTTGTTTGTACAAGTCACGGTCGAAATATACAGTAAAAGAACTGAGGCCCAAATTTACGAAAATTACCTCATTGCTGGCAGATATATTGCCAATGCCTGACAAAGTGAATAGAGACACACCACTGCACACGGCGGCATCGATGTTGCTAAACACAGATGTGAGAGTGAGTTTCTTTCAAAGCGCTATTGAAGTCATATCAAACTATACTCACAAACTTGCAGACATAGAGCGAATCGATGTACTGGATGCTAAAAACGACGATGGAGACACTGCGCTGCATATTCTAGCTTCTGTAGGGGACAGGGCTAAAGCCGAGTATGCCTGTGCAGCAGTCACCTCTCTGATACAAGCAAATGCTGATAAAACTATTCGCAACAACACTGGTGCAACTCCTCTGGATATTGCCATTGCAAAAGGATTTGATAATATTATAGATGAATTAGTAAAGGTACGGTTTGTGTTGCTTTACCTTTTACCCCATTCACGCCGGGATTTATTTCCAATTAACAGTTAAATTCGATCTTAAGTTTCATTTTGCAGGGGGTTGCACATACAAACTTAATTAAAAAGACAAACGTGTTTGAATATCCATGGTACAATTCCGTTCGATAAATATTGCACCACTTTTGTCGTCCAAAAATGGCGCCCAAAATTATTGCACCAATAAAATGGCGGCCAAAAGTGTCAAGGTCCAGTCAATAAGATTTACAAACGAATGCATCACAAACCAGGGGCTTCGCCACGCTACGTTTTGGCTGAAAATATTTGTAATCTCGTTCACGTTTCATTGAAATGAAACTTTTTAATCATTTCATTGAGAACTAAAATTTAAATCGCTTAAAACTTCCCAGGGGGGGGGGGATCAATCGCCATTATCAATGGTGGGAGTAGCATTGATAATGACTTGCTGATATTGATAATGAATTGAATTGCTGGACGCCAACAACAAGAAGCCATTCGTTATCGAAAATAGCCAAACGAGATTCGCCTCGTTTCAGAAAGAATGAAAGAAGGAAAGAAAGTCAGCAAACATTTTCATTGTTTACCTCAGCCTCGTTTAAGAAAAACTTAATTAACCAATCACATAACTCTACTTCGAGTTCTTGCAATTTGATTGATGCTACAGAAGATGAGATCCGAAATTTTTACTTATTTATTGAAAAAATCACCTTTCCCTCATCCCTGAAAGAATTAATTACCGCTCCCTAACCAACAACACTTTTTTTTATCCATAGATTACTCCATCTAAGCCATTGTCCGCAACCTTAAAAGATGCCACGAGCCAACGAAAGAATCAATCCCCATGGAGGAGCCCCGCAAGGCCATCAAGTAACGAAAGCCTCACGTTGGTGACTGTTATTGGTGACATGAATGGCAATTCTCAGACGGAGAATAGCGACTATAAATCAAACGGCAAGAGAAAAAGGGAAAGCATGTCCCCCATGGATGTAAAACAGGAGCCTGGTTCACCCAATGACAGTGTGAGTATAACAACAGCAGCAACAAACTGGGGAGGAATATGATTTATCATGAGTCCCTTGTTTCCATGCGTTTCTTGACAGATTTGGCGTCACTAATGCTCCAACTTTTTGGCGTGCGTGGAAACAAGGCTTACGTTTTGAGCGGTAATCGAAAATAATTCCCGAGAAAAAAAATCAATATCTATGGAGAAATCTTCAGACCAGATTTCGAATGTGTTTGATTACGAGTTCCTAGCAACAAGATGACGTCAAATCTATCAAAGAACGCAGAGAAACAGTAGACTTGTTGCATAGCCGCAGTATTGCTTCTCCTCAATGCCACCACAAACGGTTGATGGTGGTGGTGTTGGGGAGGAGCGATACTGCGGCCGTGCAACAATGCGCATGCGTACTACCGTTTTAAAACAAATTACGTAATGCTTCTTAAAAACAATAACAACCAGTGACAGAACCAGAAGAACTTTGTTATGGCGGGAAAACTATGCGCATGCGTTAATGATGTAGAAATTTTTGGCGATGATTGGTTCGAACAACAGATCAGAAGCTTTGTTTAAAACAACAGAGCCGTGCTCCCGTCTCCCCAAACAGATAGTCTTTTGTAGCTACGTGTAGGCTAAGTCTTTGTATGGATTTAAAAAATGTTAGAAATATAATATCAGTGTACTATGCATTATAGGACATAAAAGGCGGAGATCAGTCAGAAAGTTCAATGGATGGCATGGATGCATCAGCTTTGTTAGACGATGGTTTGTAATTTTTTAAATAATAGATGAATAATTTGATGAAAATAGCCAAAATATAATATGGTAATTAATACCTCAAACCTTACACACCAGCATGCACGCTCCTCCGCAGCGTATTTTTGTCACGCTTTGAAATATTTATCAGTTAAAAAAATTTACATCCCTGAATTTTAGATGGACGCAAATACGTGAGCTAAAAATAATAATACTTCCATGTTACATGCACGGGAACTGTCTTCCGTTAGACACTGCTGCGTATGAGGGTAAATAGAACACGGGCGTATCTTAACCCCTTTCAGCTGGGGAAGTGCCATATGGCCCATAACTGAACAGCGTCTTAATTCCAAGAGATAAATGCGGATAAAACTTCCTATTAGTTTCAGGTACTTATAAGTAAATTCATCGTTTGAATAAGGTTCCGAATAAGTGCTACCACCTGTAAAATGAAACGTATAAAAGATTCATCTGTTAATTTTAAACACACCCGGGGGAATGAAAGTGTTAAAGAGCCGCCTTATTGCTTCCAAAAGGTTTTGGTTTTCATTCAGCAAATAAAACTTTGTTCTCCTTTTCCAGTTGCTGCTAATTCGGCGTTATTGAAACATCTGCAAGAAGCTGGCCTACTCACAGAAGTATCGTCCCTATTAGTAAGAGCAAAAAGCAGGGACGAGGCACAACTGAAAAAAATACAACAACAGGCAAAAGGTGAATACATTTATCTGTTTCTTTCGTTGTCGAAGGTAATACTATCTTAATTGTGATTTGACTGTGATTTTGAAAAAGAGTACTTATTGTGATTTTGTGGTTATTCTGATTTAAACACAACACTACATATAATTTGATTGTGGTGTTCACTATGGTTTTGAAATCGACGAGATCGAAGCTGCAATCAATCAATCAATATGCATTCTTGATTTTCATGAAATCGCCTTGCAACCGAATGGAGAGATATGACAATTATGATGCATTGGTGTTGCCGGAACGGCGAAAGAAGAATTCCGGAAGAAATACCATCTATCTATGCAAGGGCGGACTAACAGTGGTTTTAGGGTACCTTTGGAGCCCATTGCAGTTGGCTTTTGGGCCTTCATTTCTACTGCCCGAATGCCCGATAGAGTTTGGTCCGCCCCTGCATTTATGGTAGCAGGCGCTGATTTTTAGTTGGAAATGAGCAAAACTGTGCGTGGAAAACCTCCCGGACTATAACAAAACTGCGTAGCATTAACACAACGCGAGGAAGGAGCGGGAAGGTGAGATGGAGGAGCTTTTCTGTTCCAGTTGATTGACATTATATAGGGAGTGTGAGTTAGAGAGGCACGCTGTGAAGACGTTTTTCACTTGATGCTATGTTGAAGCTTAGCTCGAGATAAGTTTATTCTACGAGTTCGTGTCGATCGTGATATCTCGTGGATTTCCAAAAGAAATTGCGAGAAACTGCGGATTCCTGTCTCCTTTTACGACCCCCGTGACACTGATCAGGACTGAATTTAAAAATTTTATAACGTCAAAATTGTTCTCTTCTTTTTCAGATCTTGACACGCAGATCAGGTACAAGCGAAACGAGATAGAGAAGATAAATCAAGAGGTTGAACTTCTTTATGGAAAAAGAAGAAAATGTGACGATGAGGCATCTCATTTGAGAAAAAGGTTATCGTCTTGCCAAAATGCGATTAAAGAAATACCAAACAAGGGTAGCTCGTCGTAGGATGCATGGTCTTATTGTATGAATCAAGGTCTCATCGACGGACTCTTGATCTCATTTCTACACTCAGTGACGCAGTCAGCCAAGAACGTCTGAAGGGTTTCCGACCTATGCGCCAAAAAAACTGGTTTTGTGGTAAAATGCATGAGTGGATTTGTATTGGACCAGTAGTGATCAGTGTTGTGTTTTCTTGTAAAAAACTAATCAACTACATAAGTTTTGATCATGGCTTTTAAAACACGATTTGCGCTGCTCGCGCCCTAAGCGCATAAAAAGCATCGCAGCAAAAGCGAACTGTTTCACAAAACAGGCCTGTCAGAAAGGAAAATATTAATCGTTGTCCTTTCGTAATCGTAATGTTGTACGAACAACATTAATCGTGTTTTAAAACCCATGTTTTGATATGGTTTGGGATCGCTGAGTACAGCATATTAATCATTAACTTTAGTTAAATTCATCTTGCATCGTGGGGGAGGTAGAGGAAAGACGACTCCTTAAAACTCTGTCAAAAATATTATCAAAATTTTCGATATTTTATTTCTTTGTAAGAGAGAAAATTAATCAGCTCTTTCACCTTGCAGTGCTGTAGTTGCAGATAAATATGAGGCTAACATATATAACAACTACAGTAGTGACCAGTGGTATGAAATTTAGATATTATACAGTCAATTTACTGCAATTGTGTATTGTTTTACCGCTCCGAAAATTTAAGAAACTTTTAAGAAACTTTGACTGCTCAATTAAAAAAAAAAACTAAGAAATTTCAGTACTGGAGCATTTTGTAAGTTTTTAAAAAAAATGTGTGTACCGCTGAAACTTATACGACCCTGACCCAACCCATTTTATAACGTTAAAAATATATATCCAACCAACCAACGCAACCAACCTCCAATCAACCTAAGAATTCACACTGACCTAGAATATATTGCGACTTTGTCGCAATTATCAATGAAACACTTGTATTTTTGTGTCCTTTTCAGTTGTTTCTTAGAACAGTGTCGTCGGAAGTTGTTCCAGATTGGGGGGCTTATGCCCAATTAATCTATTTTTTTAAATCACCATTGTTCTTTAAATTATTGGGGGTTACAGCCCCAGCCCTCTCCCCGTTTCCGACGGTAGTGTAGAATCAGACCCACTATTTGAAACACTTGTACTGACTGTTAGAAAATATGAACTAGGTGACTATAGCAATCACAACACGCGTAGAACATGTGATCTTTATTTCTTTAATTTCTTGTAAATATTCAGTTGTATACGTTCAGTCGTTGCATTGTTTTTCACTAACTCCAACGAGGAACAGTTCTTATTAACAAATGCTTCATAACATTTTAGATGAGTTTTATTTTAAAACTATGTAAATATCGACTTTAACAATAATTTTTAAAGAAACAAAGGAGGCAAATGAAACGAAATAACACAGGAGTCAATTTTTTTCTTCGTGAACATGCTCGAATTTTCCTTCACAAGCCAGCATAACTTTGCTTACATTTCTGAGCTCTTTGCTTACATTTCTTTGCTAATTTAACGCCGGCTCTTGAACTAATTTAATTTAACGCCGGCCCTTGTTGACGTTATTTAACTCTCTGTTTCCGGCAGGGGGCAGAAATAACGCCAACGAGGTAATCAATTCACAGCCTTTTGATCATGTGATAAACTTCTTGGGCTGTGATTGGCTAATCTTAAAATGTAAACATACTCAAATTTCCTGTGCTTTGTAAATGGTGTCAATGTATGAAAATTTGTTTGAAATAGCTAATTTGCTAAGCAACTCTGAAATCCCTTGAGGGATGCACAAAACACAAAAATTTCTTGATCTTGAAAGGTCTGAAAGAGTTGGTTGAAAGTTGAGTTGAAAGAACAATCAATGAGATGGGAACGAGGTTTCGGAAACTTTTCAGTTTAAACAGCAGCAACAACGAAAAAGAAAAGATAACAAGAAACAAGAACAAACAGATAACAGAATCAAGAGCTCAACATAGAAAGAGAACAACGATTTCTTGTGGTCTTGGTGAGTAATCATAGAGTAAGTAAGACGAACACAACAGACTGCGAATGACCAGCAACAAATTGAAATCATTCATTTTGGTTTCTTCGAGAGTTTAATAATTCATTATTTATTATATTAAATTAGAGGCGGTTGTAACAAATATTTTCAGTTCAGGTTAAGTGTTGTTGTTTTAGACCTCTATAAACCGGCCAACCATAAAAAAAATGAAAAATCCATTTGAGTCAGGAGCATAAAAATTGAATTGATACAAATTCCATGGTAGTTGACAAGCTTATTTTAAAATATTTTATTTGATTGAAGGATTGTTTATTTGAAGTTTAAAAGTAAGTTTTTAGAGGTAAAGTGACTCTTTGTGGGATCATCTCTAATTGATTTAATTGGCAGAGACCTTGTCGCAAAGACCAATTTAGGCCTAAATTTTGTTTGATGTTTGGCCTGATTAAAAGAATGTAGGGATTTTTATTTTTGTTGACCAGTCGACCAACTGGAAATTTTTCATCCAGTTTTAATAAAATAGGCCAACTTGAAGCTACTTGATTCTTATGCCAAAGAATTCCTCAGCACAGTATGCAAACATTCCAATGGTTAAAGCTCAGTATTTCATAAACCTGCAGTTAGTTGATACATAGTTCATATTCAAAATTTTGCTGCAATGTGAGATGAATGATGCGGTAATTATTAATTATTTTTAAATAAAAATGTATATATCTTAAATAAAATAACAATGCCCTAGGATAAATTATGTTTGGTGAATGGTTTTTGTCTGTATGCCTAATAAAACATTGTATTGATGCGCAAAAAAATGCATTAAAGTCTTAACAAGTCAAAATAAAATCTGATATTTTAATGATAATAATTAGCTTTGAAGTTGGTAATTATTGAAATTATATTAGAATACCATATGATCTACAAACTTAAGTTAGAAAGTTAAAAAATTAAAAAGTTTAAAAAAGTTTTAAAATATGAATTCCTTTCCCAATATGAACTCAAAATAATGCATGTTTTCTTGTCAGGGGTTGCATAAACACTCCTCATCAGCTAGTCTAAATTGGAAAAAAATTATGGGTTTCACAAGACTTTCATGAGATGGATCAAGACAACAGCAAAACATTAAACAAACCTTCACAGATACAAGGCAACAAAGCAAGCAATGAAAAACTGCCAGGTACTGGTGGAAAAAGCATGCAAATAGAGAGTGAGGGTCCTCAGAAAGATGAGAAGCAAGGGGAAACATCAGGGGCACAAGGTGACTCTCTGCCTGGTTCCGACAAGGAAAGAGTAAAACTTCAGTTAGTATCTTTATTTTTTACCACATGTAAAACACAGCAAAATCCAGAAAGAAAAATATTCAATATTTTAATCATGGCCAAAATTTGATGTTTTCACAGATAAATATTAAATTTGTTCAACAGTGCAGTGATTTGTCTTTTTTGTTGCAGAGCACTAGTTGCAGCCTTTTCTGAGTCACAACTCAACCGGTATGAGATGTATCGCAGGGCTTCTTTTCCCAAAGCAGCAATAAGAAGGGTAAGTATGAACTCATTTAGAGCAGAGAAAAACTATTCAAATGTTCACTAAAAAGCTATAAATTAGTTATTATAAACAACTTATGACAGAGGACACAAATTGACAATATCAGTTTTTGAAATGTTGACGTGTATATTCTGTATAAATACTTGTTTTATGGTGTTGTATTATCATTATTATAACGAGTTATAATGATACCATGATGCTTTTTCTTTTTGTGCAGTATGATAAATAACTGACCAGAAGAACTGGCAATTGTCAAACTATACATGTTTAAAGTTTTAAATGGACATTTTTACTAACTCAAAGTGCATTTAAATTTTTCAGTTGATGCAGAGTGTGATGACTGGTGGATCCGTGCCACCTAATGTTGTCATAGCAATGGCTGGCATAGCTAAAGTTTATGTTGGAGAAATATGTGAAGAAGGTTGGTAAATTTCTTTCATGGTAAATTCTTTTCATGTCATTATAATACCTTTATGTTTTTGAGTCATACCACTGACATATATTCATCTGCAATAAAATAATATGACTAACAAGGGCAAATTTTGTAACCATGGCATCAATTCTTTTTAATTGACACACCATTAGTGATTGAAGACAAACAAACAAAGCTGCAAAAGTTGCCCTGAAACCTGCATATAGCTTAAATGTCTTGCTATGGACATGAAAATGAGCCATTAAGAGAAGGTCATTAGTATGAGTCAAAAGGAATTAAAATACCCATAATGTTTTTAGCAAAAGATCATTATATTAATTTTTAAATCTTGCAGCACTTGATATTATGGAGCATAGAAAGCAACAAGGGCCTATTCAACCAAAGCACATACGAGAAGCAGTACGAAGACTGAAACAGAGAAACTCTATACCAAATTCAAGATACAAAAAAAGCCTGTTTTGAAACAAATGTATTATTGAAATGAAACAGAAGAAAACAGATCTCCAGACTGTTTTCAAGAAATGTGACTTTTTCCAAAGAACATATGTGTCTTTGCTAATAAAATGTATCAATGTGTCAATTGCAAAATCAGAAAATGTATCATTTGCAAAATTGTAACTTTCTGACTGTCACTCGTGTTTCAAATGTCTATAAAGGTTTTGAAAGCTAACAGATCAGAAGGGCATGGGATTATTTTATTTTTCATAATAAACTAGGAAGTAGGAGTGCTCGCTGCGCTCGCAATTCAAACTTCCTAGCTCCTGCGGAGGGCCTTGGTTCACCACCAGAACATTCAAACATCTTATATCTTCACATCCCATTGTCAATCTTTCCATATCTTCCAACATTCTATATTCCAATATTTCATTTCCAACAGTCCTCATCAAGCATTCCATATTACAACATTCCATTGTCTTAAGATCCAGATTTCAGCATTC
>JAYJMH010075075.1:0-10737 GCA_036873815.1 Phacellophora camtschatica | reverse complement strand
TTATTATTATTATTATTATTATTATTATTATTATTATTATTATTATTATTATTATTATTATTATTATTATTATTATAATAAATCTAAGTTGCATTTTCAAAGTAATTAATGGTTTTAGAATGCAATCAAAGTACAAAATGAAATAAACCCTCCCGCCTTTTTAGCCTTGTTCGCAAATGTTTAAACATTTTACTCTTTTTATGATTCATTACAGTGGATCGTCAACGTCAACGTCAACGTCAAGAACGTAACAACAACCTTTCCGTCTTGTTCAAATATGTCATTATTTAATCATTTAATTGACATCATTATTTGAGATATTATTTATCCGGAGATAATCCTAAAATATATTTTCATACCTTCACCTCCAGTAAGGGCAAACATTGGATATAAGTTCTTTAGCAAAATGTGGAAATTTAAGATTTCTGGGATGGCTGTCGAGCCTGTTTTTGGCTGGTAACGACAGACAATGTTGAGTTCTTCAACAATATTAAAATTATAGCGGGGGGCATAGGGGAGGGGGGAGGTACCTGAAACCGCAAAATCACAGAAAAATTGGCCATAAACCGCAATACCGCAAAAAATGTTAAAAACCGCTATATCATTGTGAAATTATGATTTAAACATTATAAAATATGAATATTGTCAATAAAGCTATCACTCTTATTTTGATTATTAAAACCAAAAAACCGCGCAAAAATGTCAGTTTCACCGAAAACCGTTCCTATTTAAGGGTAAAAACCGTTCTCCGCAAGGGACCACAAAACTGAAATACCGCACTAAAAACAGAAAAATTCTGAAATACCGCACTAAAATCTGGTCAAAACCGCAATATCGCAAAGCCTAATGTCCCCCTCATTATAGGCAACCAGAATGACAGTCGTGAGCGGATTTTAGTTTCTACATTTCTTTAATAAACTATTGACGGAGAGTTGTTTTGCTAGAGTTTAAATTTAGTGTTGCCAGAATGGCTGGCGCATCTATTTCCAGTTCAAAAGTACATTTCTAACAAATGCTAGAAATGATAATAACAGAAATTTTCCTGTAAAAAAATGAATGTAAGATCGTTTTATTGGATGTCAGGGTGTATTTAAAATTTTTGATCAATAGAAAAAGATTTGATGATAAAACATAGTTTACTTTTTAGTTCGGGGTACAAAGGCACCTTTAGATTTTCGTAAAAATCTTGGAATTTGCAAAATTCTGTACTGATAGATTTAGGTATTTATAAATAGATCTTCCGATACAGGGACTAACCACCTTCGACCGGGGGCTAAGGTCCTCCTTTCCCATATAGCATCACAACTGTGTTCGATGGCAATACACCTCAGTTCGATGGTGCCCGGAAGTGAATCTGAAGATTATTTGCCAGTAGCCGTTTCCTCTTTTTTCTTTGATTTTTCCAAATCAGTGCGCGCGATCAAGCACGACATTTTGAAGCAGCCACTCATACTTTTTTAAAGATTGATTTTACGGTTCCAATCAGCTTGCCCCTTTTTCTATTAAAGAGCCGCCTTTGAACATGAAGCGCTTGCCATACATAACTCAGATATCTAACTAGTAGTAACTATCCGTTAGCCAAGTGCTCGAATTCTGATTTAACGTTTAAACAAGACAGTGAACAAACGTCCCTTTTAAAGACCTAAAAAAGGAATAGACCTTCAGAACACAAAATAAAACAAGAAATAATAACATGCCATGCCATCATTGGACAGTACACAAAAATATACAAATTCAATTTCAGCTTTCAAATCAAAAGTACAACAATTTGCTAAATTTTTGGTAAAATGAAAAAAATCTTTTAATGAAAAGCATGATATGATATGCGTATAGATGCCGATTTGATACAGTGCATGACACTATCATATTGTGTTGAAGATTTTTCAATACATTTAACAACTTCAAAATATCACAAATTTTGTTCTAAGCTTATCCATTCAAAAAGTTATCAGTGTTTTTTAAGCAAATTTTACTTGTTAAAGTCAAAGCTATATAGAATTGTTCTCTTGAAAGGTCCCAGCTTCAAGCTTTTTCAGGGTTTGAATCTACTGTACAATATTTTTAATTTTTAATTATTAGTTTCTTGGGTATATCCATAATGCACTCTTAGAATTAAATAATTATTGCGAAGAGTCTTCTGTTTTAAAAGCTCATCCAAAATAGTTCTTCATGGCATGCTCCATTGGTGTCTTTCAATGAACAATTTGATTTGCTAGCCTGCAAAACACTCACTTTCATTTGTAAACCTGTAATTTTGAAATGTTCCTCCTCGATGGGCTTGGGCCTAAAATGATGCCTGTAGGGTGCAGCTAAGCCAAAAAACTTTGTTTACACGGATCAGAAAAAATTACCTGAAAAGATGACACTGAACTCACCTGTCTTATTTACTTCTGCGCGTGTTGAAGAACCAAAGACAACAAACTTGTGCAATGATCTGAGATTTCCTCTTGACCTCATTTCCATTGTCCATGAGTAGCAACGACAGCTTTTACCAGCGGTAATAAAGTTACAAACTAAAGAAATATGCGTTTCAGCGGGAAAAACGGAGAAGCCGCTATAGTAAGCTTGCTGCTCCGTAGCTTCGCAAAAAGCGGAACCTCTGGATATTATTATTTGAAATTTAATCCGTGAAAAGTAAACAAACACATTGTCATCACTTTGAATAGACCCCACCTCTATCTACTAAACATTTCAGAATTTACATCAATTCATAATATGCATTGCCGGACAAATAAGATAAAGATTTAGTCACTTAAAAAGAGCATTGGCTCAAAAATTTATTTTCCTTATTTCAATGTAATTTACAGTACGTAATTGTTATAATATTAAAATTGATATTTAAAAATAGCAGCTTACCTAAAATGAGCAAACACCTTCCAAATGAAATATTGCAGAGGACAGCAGAGAACTGTAATAGATACACCAGGTATTGCAGATACTCCCAAGAGTGAAAACAGCAAGAAAATGACAACGATGATCTTTGCGGGCATTATCCAAATATAATTCAACGATTTGTGTGCCTGGAAAGGATTATTGAGATTTTGTTAGATTCTAAAGAAAACGCGACTAAATTTTGGCCTTGCTTGGAGGGATTTTGATGTCAGACTGTCAGAAGGATTTTCTGTATTTTTGATTTTGCAGTGGATTTTGCTGTCAGAGGGATTTTGCAGTGCTTTTCGCCCCGTATCAATCTTAATGGCGTAACGTAGCTACAGATGGAAATTTAAATCAAATTCTAATTGGATACAGTACTCATTCAATTATCCGGCCTTCTTGGGACCCGGGATTTCAAAATGCATGCAGATAACCCAAATTTCCGGATAACCAAAAACATATAATAATATAATAACCGCAGAAACCAGTATAAACCAAACCAACAAGAGTAGTGTTTTTAAAGTTTTTTTTCCGAAGCACACATGACCAAACATTAAATACTCTTAAAATAGGAGTCAATCTTTGGCTAAATACGCAATGCCTCACGCTTCCTGGCGGCCATTCCCGGAAAAGGGAACAGGGTATGGCGATTCCAGCCACTGGAGCAGGGTATGGCATTTTCATTTTTACAAACCGGATAATCGAAGTCCGGATAAACGGTGGGTCGGATAATTGAATAAGTATTGTACTTAATGATCTGACTTCATTAAAAAAATTAAGGCAAAACGTGACCTGATGGTGAAATCTCTAAAGCAGAATCTGAACAAAAACGTTAAGGGAAAGAAAAATTTGGAGTCCAAAAGATATTTTGTGTCTATTTATCTCAAGTTCATGTTTTCATGTGTGTTATGAAAGATTTTACTTTATGTTTTATACAAAGGTGGTAATGGGGGATAAGAGGCAATGATGAGCGTAAGGATTCTTAATCTCAAAGAATATTCCACACTTTTTTTGTGGAACTGACTGCGGCACTGCTCTTTTAGAGCATTTTGTCTCTTCTTGGGTACTTGGTATTCTTTTGAACTTTTATTATATATGGCTTTGTAGTTTTGGATGCAGTCCATCAAGTTGCGTTGTCGACTGCTTCGCTCGTTCTGGACTTTTGCACGTCATTTTGATTTTACCTTTCTTTTACCTCGGCTCAGTCAGTTACTATGATTTTGATTGGCTTAAAAAATAAAACATGTCGTAATGGGCAACTGGCAACCGCAGACAACAGAAAGCAAACTGTTTCCATATACATTTCATGTGCCGCCGGCTACAGTTAAACACATGGATCTGCCGGAAAAATTAAACTCATTAACATTTTTTTGCAATTTCTGCCCTGTGCCGCGGGCATCCTCCGGCAGTCACAGGCACTGGATGTAAGTGGTTTCCATTTTGAAAAATTTGCATTCGGCATGCTGCCGGCAGTTGCCGGTAGCTTACGGCTATATGGAAACCAGCCTGAGGGTTGAAGTTAAAATTTGCGACTCGACATTCGAGATATTGCTCAATTTCCTTTCTGTAATGGCGTGACCCATACTTTACCTTGTTGTACCCAAGTACATCAACGGGATATCCAACCATTTGATGAGTAAAAGACTGCATGATAATCAAAATTGTTATTAGCATAACATTAATGAATGCTTCTGTACGGGTTGTGTTGCTTATTAATGCAATCCTCTCTAGGATCTTATGAACCTCCCAAATTTGAATTAAGGTGAGATAGATAGGTGAATTTATCCTTTGAAAAATACATCTTGGAATGAGTCTCGTAGCTTGGTATTTGGGTATTCAGTGACTTTTAGGCTTGTGAAGAGATATTTATTATAAATAATAGTAGCTTACCAACAAGAGTTTTTGTGCATCGCTTGAAACTAAGTTGATAATATTTCCAATTGATGTATTTTTCATAGCTCCTTGCTTCAGTCTCGTGATCTTGAATGACAATAAAAGAAAGAATGCAAACTGTGGTTTAGATTAGAATTACGATAAATGTTGAATTTTTAATAATTCAAATCCCTAATTCGGTGTGATGATAAACGTATGCATAGTTCGTGCAAGAGTCACTTTTGCATTTGCTTAGGTTCAGACTCATTACATTACTCGTTCCTTTTACTTCCACTTTAACTACGGCAACTTTTCCCTGTTTGCTCTCATCAAGGTTGTCAATAAATAAAAATAACAGGTAAAACCAGCCCTAACCATTTGGAGAAACCAAGCCGATATCAGAAAGACTAAACGCTCATCTTACTTATTATCTGCAAGGATCTTCAGGAAAGAAGCTCGAATATGAATTAATTTCCAAGCTGACTTACAGAGAACTGGTTAGATTGCAAATATTTGTAATAAAAAGATATTTGGTTCGTTCTTGCCGGAAAGTTTTTAATTTTATACTGAACCTTTTCAACCAAAGCGTCGGTCGGCAAAGTGGCTTTTTGTTACTCATTAATAGTTAAATTAATCAAAATGACAGGGAGAACAGGGGGTCAAAAGGAGCCATGCCCCCTGTGAGTGTCAAAGAGACCACTGACGTTAAGTCCACCTGTACTTGGGTAATGCGTGAGGTTTTGTCTTGTGAACAGACGTTTTATCAATAATAGTAACTTACCAACAAAAGTTTCTGTGTATCGCTTAAAATTATATGTTGAGGGAAAACAAATTGTCTAATCAATGAAATGTTGTTCATTAAAGATTTGAAGCCAAAATTGAGAAAGCAGTTAGATTCCATCGCCGCCCAATTGTTCACTTAGTCTTTTTGGCGCTTAGATTTTTTCAACAATCTCTCTATTGTTTATTTTTCTATATATACAAACAACGTCTTATATTTCATTTAGCTTGAAAATGTTATTAAGATGTCGCTCATTATTATCATTAATATTTAATTACTGCAATTTTATAAATTTAACAATTTTAATGAACGTTTTAATGAATTTTTCAAAATATTTGCATCGTATGTGGAACGGGATGTTCCCCGCATATTTTGTAATTTGTATGTTTGATTCTATATGTCATCATATGTACTCGTGTTTATGTCATAGTGATGTTACTG
The DNA here is from genome assembly GCA_036873815.1 of Phacellophora camtschatica. Taxonomy (NCBI): domain Eukaryota; kingdom Metazoa; phylum Cnidaria; class Scyphozoa; order Semaeostomeae; family Ulmaridae; genus Phacellophora; species Phacellophora camtschatica. The sequence goes on along the minus strand of JAYJMH010075075.1, from coordinate 4,769 downwards.
TGTTATGAAGTTTATAGTTCTTACGTGTGTTGATTGAGTATATCCAGGAATCAGGTATCTATGTCCTGTAATTATAATCCAGTTCAGAATTAGCTTAGGAAAGAATCAGACGCAAAACTTATAAGTGTCTTCATTGAGTCTTTCCTATGTATCATTAGCTACCGTAAACTTTACATATGTCATGTAACAAAAGAATATATAGTGTTATAAAATTTGTGGATGGCAAAATAATTTCTATAATGAATTTCATGGAAGGGCCCAAAACGACCCCAGCTGAAATAGGGTTTTGAGATTCAGTTTTGTAGTTAACCCTTTCACGTCAGGATTTATCTCTACTAAAGAGGTATCTTTTATGGAACTTTTGTTTTGCGGGGAGTGGGACAGAAAACCCAACTTTATTTCAAAACATAAACTTAAGCTAAAATATTTAAAATTAACTTGAAATTTTGCCCACATATACCTCCTCAATATATGAAATTTTACGTTGCGTATCAATGGGCCATATGGCCCTTCCCAGGGTGAAAGGGTAGTACCTTTTTGTTACTCGAAGGGCCCAAAATTTGCCAAACATTCGATATTTAAGGCAGGAGTGCCAGCTGTAAGAAGTCTTGGAAAATCGATTGTTGGAAAGGTTTTTTATTTTTAGGAGAGACTCAGGGTATGCATTTAGCACACCTAGAGTATACTAGGTAACATTTTGTGCAGGGATGTCAATTTGAGCAGATTATATTTCTACCCCAAAAGGCACTTTAAAATTTAAAACCAGTGAGTATTTTTAAATTTAAAACCGGTCTGGCTACGGATCTCAGAGCTGCAGACAATCTCAGAACTGCAGATATCTATGTTTGAAAAATAAAAAGTTGCAACTGGCTGTCTGCAATTTGCCAAAATTTGTTTTTCAAATTGAAATACGGCAAAACGAAAGGTAGAGAAAAGTCCCGGTGACCTTCTGGACGAAACAACGTAAAATTTGCTTGCAGCGATGATTTCCGGAACTAGGCCAAACATTTAGGATCTTACGATTGTTCCTAAAAACATGTCTCTGAAATTAACTGCTGTTTTTTGCAATGTGAAGATTTTCACTTTATTATGAATTTAGTTATCAATGAGTTTGGAGGTGTTTTCCAAAAGAATCCATAAAATCCAGCCATCTAATTTATTGTGGTATATCGAATTTCCGGTGGTCGGTGGTCGGTGGTCAGTGGTCACTGTTGTCGGTGGTCGGTGGTCAGTGGTCACTGGTCGTTGGTCGGTGGTTTTTACACCACGCAACAAAATTGTGTCGACAATACCCATGGAATGCATAGGAAATGGAATGAATTTTGTGTAAAACAAGAGAAATAGAGCTGGCAACATTCTGCAAACAAGCAATTGTTAGAAGAAGGCTGCTAGATATTGACCAGATCTTTAACAATAAGTCTTTGTGCAGTGGAAAAGCAAATAGAGACTCAGGTAGTAATTCTAGGTAGGTACTGTGTGTACTTCATTTTTGAAAAACGTCCCTGGGAACGTTTGAATTGAAATTTAAGAGAAATTTGAGAAACAACAATTCTCTTCGTGACACGAAGAGAGAACTATATATTTCAACGAGGCCTCGAGACAGCAGAGAGCAATTTGGAAATTTATCAATGTTTGTTTCGACTTGTCTCCATATTTATTGACACTTGGTTTCATAAAATATGAAGTGATATTGAAACTTAGTATTTAATCCTGGTTTTCATATTGCCGTAAGCTACCGGCAACTGCCAGCGGAACTGACTGCGGCAGTGCTTTTTCCAAGCATTTTGTCTCTTCTTGAATACTTTGTATTCTTTTGAACTTTTATTTTATATGGCTTTTGTAGTTTTGGGTGCAATCCATCAATTTGTTTTGTCGACTGCTTTGCTCATTCTGGACTTTTGCACGTCATTTTGATTTTGCCTTTCTTTTACCTCGGCTCAGTCAGTTACTATGATTTTCATTGGCTTAAAAAAGATTAACTGTCGTAATGGGCCCCTACAACCGCAGACAACAGCAAGCAAACTGTTTCCATAAACATTTCATGTGCCGCCGGCTACAGTTAGACACATGGATCTGCTGGAAAAATTAAACTAATTTCAAATATTTTGCAATTTCTGCCCTGTGCTTCGGGCATCCTCCGGCAGTCACAGGCACTGGAGGATGTAAGTGGTTTTTATTTTGGAAAATTTGCAGTTGCCGGCAGCTCACGGCTATAAGGAAACCAGGCGGAGGGTTGAAGTTAAAAATTGCGACTTGACGTTCGAGATATTGCTCAATTTCCTTTCTGTCATGGTTTGACCCATACTTTACCTTGTTGTACACCATACACGTTACCAATGTCCGCAATTTCAACCCAAGTACATCAACGTGATATCCAACAATTTGATGAGTAAAAGACTGCATGATATTCAAAATTGCTATTAGCATAACATAAATGAATGCTTCTGTACGGGTTGTGTTGCTTGTTTGAGAGAAATATGCAATCAAATAGCCAATCAAATACGCCAACAGAGTCAAACAGCTTTCCTTTAAAAAATTTAATGTACAATAATTTGGTAAATTTCTTATTTTAAAAATAATGATAATAATAATAATAATTACAATGCTGGTTTGTATCATAAAATTGCACATGGCAATTATAATGCTGGGGCCATCATTATGCTTTACCGTTCTTGGTAGTTTTTCAAAAATGCGACTCTAAAGACAGTCGATTAAGAATTGAATTTCATCCTCAACACTTTTACATTTTCGCTAATTCGCCGTCATACCTAGCTCGGTTTCTAGGCTAGGATCGTTACATTTAAACTTGGATAAGACGTTCCTTTTTCTAAGTGAAAAGTTGCGATTTACGACCTTGCAATTAGAAATTTACAAAATTATAGCAATATAAGCCGTTTAGAAGCCCACCAGCCACAGAATCCGATAACATAATTCCTAAAAATTCTTTGTCTTATTATCGTAGAAGATCTGTTTTTTTCAATTTCATATAATTTCAAGTAATTTAAAACTTGTTTCGTGATAATTTTGAAGACCTTCGACAAAAATTGAAGCATTTTATTTTACTCGCGCCAGACTCCCAAACTAACAATTCTTTCAATATTTCGCAATTACGGTGCGAAATTGTTCTGAAAGGCTACTTATTACCGTGACAGTTGTACGAAATCCTTGCCTTTTTATTATCCTTGATTTATCAGTTACTCAGCATTGATTCATCTTTTGTACATTTTATCTAATTAGAAATAGAAAATTAAGAATTCTAGACTATTCTGATTATATCATTAAGTTGCGAACAGAAAAAAGTCAACTGTAAAAAGCTAAACTCTCATCAAATATACAAATATCGTAAAGGAAGTTCCTTTCACCATCAGTGATCAATAATAAATAAAATTTAAGTTATATCTGAGTCTGATTCAAGACCATCGCATACAACATCCTCTTCATTGTCATCATCGCTGTCTGTTGCAGGATCTGCACGAGCTTTCAGTGATGGAGCTAATTTAAATTCATTCATATTTATACCAAGGGATGCACGTACCCTCCATCAATAAATGCTGAGACACTTGGAGACAACTTTTGATCCAAAAGTCTTCTCTCTTTCTCCATAATTGAAAAGGATCCAAGACTATAGAAAGTTTCCTGCGTGTAATTCTCGAGACATGATTTTGTTGTCTTAGATAATTTTGCAATACGTTAATTATTCGATAATTTTCTATTTTTTTCATCAGCCCGTTTCAATCGGCAGTATAGGTCGATGGCCGAGTGCTTAATGCAAGTAGGAACTGACCCAACTTCCTGTTCCAATAACAACACCACGATATATAAGTCTGAGGAACAGTCCTTTGCTATAGCAATGTCAATTTCCTCTTGAAGAAGTTCTGAAATTTCTTTTCCAAGATATTTTATTTGACGATTGAAAGGAACAACAAAATCATTAATGCCTTTGGTCTTTTAGCCAATACTTGCTGACAGATATTTGGGAGCTTCTGACCATCTGCAAAAATTAAAATTGATATCACATTAAAAAATTAACCATTAAATGGCTTAAACCGTTAATTAATTGACATAATGATAAATTTTGGCACTTACTTGCATACAGATTATTCATTTGGATATATTAGCCTTAGTGGTTCATGGATTAAAATTTAAGAATTTTTCCACATCATTCTGGTCACTGATTAGCAAATTTTCAAACGTTAATGAAAAATTATATTCCCCAGCAGCTTTTTTGTGGACAAGGCCAAAACAGGCATCAATGATTTCAATTATTGGGCCAGATCCCTAAAATGCAATTACATTAATATATATGGTTTTAATTCTGAAAAGATTTGAAAGGAAATTATATATTTTTACAAGTAACTTTTACATGTAACTTGTTGCATATGGATTTCAACTATCCATTTATAGTTAAAGATGCTGTATAAAAAATAAATAAACAAAAATTACAAAGAGTATTCTCTGACTACTCACCACAATAGGCATATGTAATCTGTTTGTTTATCCAAATGAGATACAAATACAAAGCAATATATAATGTGTTTGTTTATCCAAATGAGGTACAATAAATACAAACCTGATTTCATTCAAACCTCATAGCCAAACTAGAAGGTTCATAATCAAAAAGCATGTGCTAGTACTATGGATTGTTTATTAAAGATATTCATTGTCTGATTGTAGAAGCTCAAAGTCATGTAAGAACATTCTAAATGAACATATTTATATAAGGACATTAAGAATAAAATACTTCTTAACAATATTCTTGATATGTTTCA
>JAYJMH010075064.1:0-10738 GCA_036873815.1 Phacellophora camtschatica | reverse complement strand
GAGACCAGGTATTTAATATAGAAAATATGATAGATAATTGGGTTCTCGTAAAAAAAAATCAAAAGTTTACATACCTAAATTAACAGCTGAAGTAGAAATATTTGATGCTTGATAACTCATCCCTGGAGACAGTGGACTTCCTTGGTTGATTTGGGAAAGCTGTGCTTGTTGATTAGACAACAACTAAAAAGTGAAAAACAATTATATACTTTAACAAACATGCTTCCAAGTGCCCTAGATGTATTTTCTTTATTTGAAAACGTTCTTTGTGCAGGCATGTTTTTTTTAAACTATGAGAACTCTATGAAATCCAAGAATTTACTGTGAACAAACTTGTCGCATTTGCTGCATTGTATTGAATAAACTAGCAATCAAAACACCTGGTTTAATAAAATTTCTGATCTTTCGAAGGCTAACTTAGCTTTTAACATGTTGGGTGCATCTATTGTCTCAACTGAAGGGACTGAATTAAGATTTATTTGAAAAACACCCTCTTCCAAATAACATGGAAATTAAGCAATTCTAAAGAAAACGAATGGTTGAAATATTATCATAACACAACTCTCAATATACGCATTCATTGAAAAAGGTGACACCTTTCAGAAAAGCTTCTGAAATTAAAGCACCATGAAACGTGGACCATGGAATCTTTTCAGTTCAATGAGCACTTATCATTATGTTTCCCTTGCAAATACTGATTTTGCAAAGAAAAAAATAGTAAATTATGTTTTTGAAATCTGGAAATAATTTCCAGGGCCTCCTACCAGTTAAAAGTTTACCAACTTTCATTAGTCAGAGACTTCCTTGGACCTCTCTTTTGGACCCTATTCCAACTGTTTAAGTATTCTGTTTTTTGATAATTCAATACACCATTTTAACAAAAATGCACCATTCTGGATTTAATAAAAATTTTGCTCAATGAAATTCTTGACTTCAAATTCAAATTCTTCATACAAAATTTAGTCAATGTGTGAACTTTCAAATGCCTATCATTAGCTGCTGAGTTTCTAAAAGAACTTAAAGTTTGAGAATTTTTTAAAGGATTTGATCATGAAAGAAAGCTGAGACAATTTTACGGTCAAATCCCTCAAAATGTGCCAAGGTTTAAATGCCGATAGAAATTTGTAGCTAAGAAAAAATAATGCAAATTCATAGATTGATTAACTTTTTCATTCCCAATCCGAATCTCAAGTAAAAAAATTAATATCTTGAACTTTGAAAAATTTCCAAAATTGCAGACTTTCTTTAAAGCGGTGTATTGTTGGCAGGCTATAAAAAATGACAACTTTTTAAAAACATTATGCAAATAATTATTTCGATCATTTAACAGCAGAACAAAGTGCTAATTTAATAGTATATTACTAATTCTACGAACATAGTATTATATTTCAAAATGCAGTGAATCAAATGTCAACTTTTTTTTGGACTCACCCTTCATTTTACCAAAGTTTTGTGTTTCACAATCATTCCTCTAAGAGCAATCATTAATCAATTAATACTATTTGGGCGTTTTCTTCAAAAACTGTGGATTTTGTGTTTGAAACAAAATTATCCAAAAACCTTGCCCTCTGCTATAAACTGCATTTGGCTATAAATTCCAGGAGGACATCTGTCATTTTTTCATGATAATATACAAACAATTAGTTTGCAGCCCTGAAAGTATGTGTTGGTTTTCTGTGCTCCAGATTTGCTTTAAGACGCACTGAAGTACTGAAAATAACCCTGTCCCCAACTCTAGCATTGCTCTAACTCCAGCAACATTTTAAGAGGATGTTAACAAATACAAGAGCAGTCAATAAAAAATAATCGGAAATTCAATTTCATGAAGCATGCGGAACACACAGATTCACAAAATAATCACATGAATTTTCTCAAATGCAAATTGGCTCAAAAATGCATACCAGAACAAAACCATTCAAAAGTGATCACCTGAAATAATCACATAATTTGATCAAGGAAGCATGGTAGCCTCTGTGGCTATTCATAAGCTTCCTAGACCTGAGCTTGGAAATTGCCACTTTTATATCTTCAATTCTTAACCCTGTCGCATTTCCTGCTTTTGCTAAACTAGAGAAGTCCTCCCAACCAAAAGTCATAATGCCTCAAACATTGCACAAATATCATTAATTAATCAAAAATCAATCAATTCTTAATTAATTAATGAAACAACTAAATTTAAATTTACCTGAGCATTGCTCAAAAAATCGTTCAAGGCTTGTGGATCACTGCAAGAAAAATATAGAAAATTAGTTGTATCTTTCAAAAACTACAACAACAAAAAACATGGTATTAACACTAAGGAAACTAAGACTAACACCTAAACTGCCATATTCCTAGAAACATATTCAATATATCATGACACAATAATAACCACAAGCTTGTAAGTTGATATTTTACATTCCTTGACTTCTCAAACTATAAAGGCAAAATTTTTATAAGCCAAAGGAATGACAAAGTTCCTTCTTCGCATAAGGTATAGAAAATCCATCGAGAAATTCTTTTAAAAAAATTCCCTCCCACTACTTTTACTTCTTTGTAAAGATAATATTGTGGAAAAATAATGTTAAATATCAGTAAAATCTTTCCATAGAAATAATATTGCTAAGTAAATACAACTTAAAATAGAGACAATCATATCAAAGAGCTCAATATAAATCAATATAAATCAATCGAAGAGCTCAATATAAACCATAAATTTAAACATTTATATTTAACAGGTTGCTAAAAAATGTGAGGTTTGTATGCAGTCTATAATTTTTTGAGAAAACAGCCAATCAGTCTCATTAAAATTCCATTTTGTGTCCCAGAGGCTAGCTTTGATGTGAAAATGGGGTCAAAAATTCTTAGTTACATGTAATTTTGTTACAATGCTCATTTGCAAGAATCCATTGATCAAGCTTAGCCAAGTTTTCAGTCTTGCAGTAATTGTGAGGGATGTCAAATGTCATTGTTGGCTGGGGAAATGAAATATTAGGCACAAAAATGTACTTACCTTCAAATGATTTTTTGCAATTTTTGTTTAGTTTAAACAATCTTCTCGTTTTTGCATTTGAATCTTCGATTAATTCAAAACTATTGATCAATAAAATAGCGGACTTGTGTATATTTAATTTTCTCCTTTCAACAGTGTGAGGTTAAACATGCACTCAAAATTACAACAGGGCTGAAAAGTTTACCATACTTAGTCAAATGTCACCTCGATTTCTGAAGTCTTACAAATGAGCATTGTAACAAAATTGAATGTAACCAGTAATTTAGTGCCACTAAATTAACAAGGGGGCTCCAATATAAAAATAACCCAAAACAATACCAACAAGTAAAATTCAGTCGTTTTTAGGCATTAACAAGGGGGGCTGAGCTCTTCTTAGCCCCCCCCCCAGCTCTACAGCAGTGAATGCAACTAAGCCATAGCAGTTACTGATTTTTACCAGATAACTTATTACATCTAAGTTAACCTCTCTAACACTTTTTTTAAGTGTTTCTTTAATATTTTGTTTAGAACTTTCTTTCATATTGATAAATAGCAAGTAAGTAGTTTTTTATTAATTAATGTACGTATACATTGTAAATTGTAAATAATTAGTTTTCAACATAGCTTATAAACATTGACATGAATGATACTTACTAACTTGACATGGATGATACTTACTTAACTCAACAAAAACAAGTTTTTAATGAGCCCAACCGCCTAATTCCTTTGTAAAATTACAAAGCACCAAAGAAAACTTTTTTACTCAAAATACAACAATTTCTTTTACCTTATCACATCTGCCAAACACTTTTCCATCTTCACTAAAAAAGAAATTTGAACACCTTTCTTAGAAGAATACTTAACCATGCACTCAAGCTAAGTGACTCGAAAAGGTGCCCTGGCTAAAAAGAATTTTCAAAAGGCAAATATTTCTAATAATTTGAAAGTGAGAAAAATATTTTATAAAATTCCCTGATATACTGCCAATAGAATTAGTATATAGTTAATTGTAGAAATAATGAATGCATCTTCCGGCCGGCTAATAAAAAAAAGGAAAGTAGTGTGTGTGTTTCCATATGCAGCAATGTTGCATGTAGAGGTGTTGATAAATAATGCTCTTTATCTCTCAAGGATTACATATAATATTTTAGTTAAAATTAAAACTTAAAAATTCTTAACCCACTAATGACAAGCTAACAATCAATATTTAGTCGAAAAGGTTTGGTGAGCAGAATAGAATTCTTATGCTGCAAAAACCTAACTGTGCACATTTTTTTGTCGTACTTTGGTCACATTGTCTTTTGTCCCATATCAGACATCTTTGAAAAACAAAAAACTATGTGTTTGAAATACAAAATATCTTAAAACATACCCTCCTCATAACAGAATTTAAACAACATATTTTCTCATAAAAAATATGTATATATTATAATAATGTTTCCATTTTTCGACAGGCAAATGAGATTCTTTTGTGATTTTAAAACAATGCAACAATAAAAAATTCACACTTTTCATACTTAATTGAATATTGTTCACAAAACAATGAATACCTTGCTGGTTTGCCTGTCAAAAAGGGAAACATTGAAAGGAATCTACATGTAACTTTTTTAATCCTTTATTTCATAATCTCTGTTCAATAAAAATCATTTCAAATAAAACAAAGCTGCATTTTGCAATCAAATGCCCAGAAAGTAATTTTCGACCTTATCAAAATTTTACTTCTGGTTTTTGGTATTTCTTGGAGTTCTGATCACGTGGTATTTGAGAGAAAACATCATTCCATAACCAACATCCGGGAGCCTGTTTTCCGTCACACTCCTAATTATGTAAAAATATGCGCCCCGTAAAACCACCGAAACGCTGTGTTCTGTTTCGTGGATAAATCACCAATTCAAAGACATTTACTCTCTAAAAAGCTCCCCAGTATGTTTCTTATATTCCTTTGCCAGTAGTCAACTGATATTTCCTCCAAAAATTATGGGGAAAACGGAATTAACGAGCGGCGAATAGGCCAATCGAGCATGCATGGAAAAAAGAAACGGCCGCCATTTGTCTTCGCCCTTACAAAAATAAAATGAAATTTTGATGCATTTACCTGTTTTAGTTTCTCTAATTTTTGTCTAAAAATTTTCTCCATGACCAAAAATTGTTACAGAATCACGTACTTTGGGTCTCCTCTCATTTTCTGCACCGATTTTCAATCACAATGTTTGGAAGGCATTTCCATGTCTTTCTTCTAACGTCACTTTCAACTTGCACACAATGCGTGATTATTTGACAGGTTCTTGGGAAACCCCCGTTATTTATTATGTGCGCATGCGCAAAAATCTAATTACCAAAATTGACCGGGGGTTAACACAATGTTGACGTTGTCCGCATGCGTTAAAAACATATATCGGGGGACTCTACTAAATATTCATCGACTTACATTCTGCTTTTCCGACATTCAAATAACAATCTTTGACGGAATTTTGCAAACAATAACAGATATTTGGGGATCTCTTAAGAATGTTGTGGGTAAAAATAATTATGCAATGCGATTGTTCTTTCAGCCTGCAATAATTATAATAAATTATGAACAACGAATTCGTTATCAAACTATTCAAGAAAGGCCACCATGATGGCAACTTATCAAACTTTAGAGATATTGCATTTTTATTTCTTAAATTGCCACAAAATTTTAATTGGATAAATTTTAGCAGTCAAACCCTTATGAACTTAAATCGCATTATTGCTAAAAAAAATAATAAAAAAGCATGTATAAATTCAAAAATTGTGATTTAACTAAACTCTGGTGGCACGATCTTAAAAGTTTGATAAATTGCAATAATGGTGACCTTATCTTGAAGAGGCGGATTATCTTGCAAGGAAATTGAATACTTAATTTCTTTCTCGTGGCAATTTGACCGTAAGGGGACATCCATAAAGTACCTCTGACGCCCTAAGGAGGTGGGGGTAATTCGAAAGCGCACATCTATTGTTATTGTCCACCTTTTCTTTTGTCCTTTTGCGTACAAGGGGAAGAGGGGTGGGGAAAAAATTCCCGAATTCTTGCGTACGTACTTTACTAATGCCTCCAGGACATACACTCTGGGGGTTTTCTGGAACCCAAAGCCTCTGATAAATAACAAAGTCAATTGAGAAAAAAAAATAGAATCGAAAAAAAATAAACTTTTTCTTGTTATCAGAGTCTCTAGATCTTAAGATAATTCTGGGTGCTTTGGCATTTTCCACCCGATGCCATGTTGAAGTAACTGAAATGATTAGATTGCGCATTTTGAGTATTTAAAATTTCTATCAGCAGTATGTAGTTAGTCTGCGTGCAGACCGTCCATATGCAGGCAAAACGCTCTCTGTGGTAAGACTTCTTTTGGATGGAGGGGAGATTTCTCGTTTTCTTCCCCTAAAGTAATTCTACTACAGCTGAAAACTAACTAAACTAGTAGCTGCTGTCGGTGTTTTTAATTATGGAATTTTAATTTTTGTTTCAAAAATTTAGATCAAAAAAGTAAAAAATGAATGCCCAAATTACGATAACAATGAAAATCTTTTGTTGTTAAAATAGCATAAATTGTCTTTTATTTCTTTCTATAAATCAACAAATCTATTACATGTTTATTAGATATACCACTCATAGTGTGAAAAGGTCGCAAAGTTATTTCGTTCCCCGATAATTTTTACTTACATTTATATACATAATTAGAGTGGTCATCACCCTGAACGAATCGCTTACTTGTTTACAATAATATTTTAGAATTTGTGAGAGTAGTATGATTTAACAATATAGAAGCACACTTTGTGAGTTTACATGTTTCGAAGGTGCCAAGAAAATAATTGTAGAAGATGATGATTCATTCAGGGCGATGACCCATTCAGGGGCGAGACCACTCTACATCAAATTGAGAAAAAATACAGAGGCCTGAGACAACGAGCTTTGTTAATCATGGTGTATTTCTTATTTTTTGATTCTATAACCCATGCATTTCTATTGTGTCCTTCGACCCATGTCTGAACGAGAGAGAATGGGTGGCAGGACACCATAAATATGCATGGGTGACGAGAAACCAAAAAATATAGATGCCACATAGTCACAATAATTGAAATTAATTGCGTTTCGTGTTGTGCGTCTTTCATCTTGATATTCTAAATATCTCAAAGCTTTTCATATATTCCCAAGCAAATGAACATCATTTGAAATTACAGAAGCCAGCCAGTGCCGTCGAAATCGGAGAATTGGAGATGACTTACAGTCTTTCAAAAACAATCGAAATTTGCTCACAAGTTTGCTCACAATTTTTCCGATAAAACATTCGTTATCTATTGCCCTCAGAATAATGAGCCCCACCATCAACCTTCAGGCCAAATATGGCGTTGGTAAAAGTTAAAAGCCTTACTCAGAAAAGTATCAATTTTGGCTTTACAATTAACATTTGATAGGCAAAATTTGAAAGTTGTTGAAAATAATTATCGCCCTAAATTTCTTCTTTACCAAGTGACCCAAGAAAATGTCCTCAGGTTTGCAAAGCTGTTGTAGAAGAACTTTTAGTTTTGATAATTCTGTTTTTACTTGAATTTTATATTTTCAATTTAAATTTTGTTATTTTCCAAAACTTTTACTAAAAGAAAGCAAAAATAGACAATTTTTGAATTTTTGCTTATGTAATCTGCCGAAAACGGTTTTTAATGGATAAACATGAAGCGGAGATTAAGATAAACATTGTGATAAACATGAAGCGGAGATTAAGAGAGTCTCAAGAGAGCCATTAACATTGGCTTTACGATGATATGGCTAAAAGATTATTAAATAAATTTTGGTAAGCAAGAAAACATTACGTTGAAGCCTAGGAAAAACAAAATCATCAAAACCTCGATAGCAGCTTTGCAAGAGTGGGGACATTCTTCAGGTTACCCTATGAAAGTTTTTTCTCAGAAAAATGATAACTCTGTGCTAGCGCGCTTTGATTGATATGATTAAGAGTTCGTTCGATAACTTCTATCTTTCATTTTGTGACGTATTTTACTTCAAGTCCGAGAAGAACTGAACATGAAGCCAACACCACGAGGATTAGATAAACCCAGAATAAAGACCAGTCAATGAAGCATCCGATTTCTTGCCACTGTTTTTGAAACTCTATTTCGGCTTCAGAATATTCCTCCGCATGAGGGCGGAATCCTGGACATACACTTGGTGCCCTTGCTCTAAATAACTCAGATCTTCGTCTACGTGGGCTTTCATCGATGTTGCTTCTATTAAAGTGATCTTTCTCAACCTCGTTGCTGCTCGTCTCTGAAAGATCTTTTAGCTGTTCATCGCCACCACTTTTATCAATTTTAGCTTCTCTACGAAGAGAAGCCTTCAATGCCACGATTCTGCTCGATTTCTTTCTCGACAATTTGACTGCAAGAATGCGAATCCATTCCGGGGGCTCTGTCGTTTTGAACCCCATGCCAGCAGTGATAACTCCCGTCACACATCCGAGAACCATCACATAGAATAAAGTGACATAGAGTACGCCAATGAGCGGTGCATTGTCTGCTTTCCGGGGGAGATCTTGTGATATTACCATGAGATACACGCCCATAGTTAGAAGAATAGTGACTGCAAAGCCGATGCGTTCGCCTGCATTTGGAGGAATCTTAAAAATCAAAAGGGAAAGCAGAACAATGGCTATCATTGGAAAGATGAGATATAAAAAGAAATATAACGGACGTCTTTGTAGTGACAAAGTGTAGACGATTTGAGTAACAGCCTCATGGCAACAATCGTAATGGCGTTCCCTCGCCCGTGCAGTTAATGAGAGAATATTCCACTCTCCATTTGTTACATGGTGCTGACCTAAAAAAAATAAAACTACCGTGAAACAAATCTATCTCGAAACACCTAATGTAAAATAAACACCTAATAGAATGGCAAAAAACGCCGCCAGACAATGGCTTATTAGAACGCATTGGTTCATGCAAAACGTTTCAGATTTAGTTCACAACTCTCTTGAATACAAAACTATCTACAAAAATCTCTTCAAAAATTTAATGATTATTGAATAAAATACATAAATAAACAAGAAGAAACAAGAAATTTTCATGGGCGTAAAATTAAAGTTGAAGTGCAAAAAAAGCCGACTGGCATGTCCCCCTAACTGATCTGTCTCTTCCAGACTTATTCTAAAATATATTATCTCCCTATTCAGGGCAATTCGTTGGGTAAGAATGCGCTGAGAAGAAGGTGGGTGCGAACCAAGAAGCGTACATCTAATATTCTCAGCATCTATTGTTCTTGCGCGATCAGGAGGGTAAGGAGAAGCACTTTCAAAAGGGCCGAATTAGTGCGTACGGGAAGTCTAGTCCTTACTCGGTCTTTGCACACACAATAAATAACAAAAAGCAAAATGTGTAAATACATATGTACAATAATTTCTTCAAAAAATACAACTAAACTAGTGTCTTACTTTGAATTTGAGCAAATCCCGTTGGTAAAGCATGAAACTCCAGTTTGAGGCGTGATTTTGAGTGCGACCATGAACCAAAAATTAACTCACAATTCTACAAAGAAAAGAAGTTAACATTAACATAAAAATTGAAAATTCAAGAATTAGACAAAGATATTTTTCAAATTTCGTTTATCCATTTAAATATTTTTGTGGTGAAGCATATCAAGAATGTAGAAAAGTTTTTAAAGTTATCAAAAGAACACACAATAAATTAGAGGCATATGGCTGGAAAGTATGAGCATATGGCTGGAAAGCTCTTCCTGAGTTATTTCCATAGGTCCCTCAGCTTATTTTATTGTTGTACATCTATTCGTTGAATCGTCATTTAGTTGATTAATTTATCGTTCTATAGAACTTAATTATTGACTTTAAAATATCATTGTAATTAGCTGAGAATATATTAATAAAATTGAAAAATTGAAATTAATGTGAGAGACTTCACAAAAAATGAAAGATTGAAAATAACAATTAAGCATTTTACTTAAAGACTTACACACACGCAATTGTTGCCATATGAGCATGAGCTGATTTCCCTGTAAAGGCCTAGTGATTTACATATTACCATACAAGCCTCCCGTTTTCTTACGATCTTCAACAAACAGTCAAATCTGTTGAAGAACGCAAGAAAACGATACTCGTGTGCTACATTCATTGTTGCAGTCGTTGTTTCATAATCCCTTGTATCCCTGTGCCCTCAACAGCAACAACTCGCGTTTCTTAGAGCCCACCCTAAATGACCTAAATCTAATTTACCGGCAAGATTTAAAAATTTAAAAACACTCAATGTCGAAAATTAACTGCCAGTAAAAAATTCAACATGATGAAAGCAATAGAAATATAAAAACTTATAAAAGAAGCTCGATATTTTTCGTCCGTCTTTTCACATTGTATCGCAGAATTACTACTTCAATATTATAACAGAAAATACCTGCTTGTCTACAGGGAACCATGTAATGTCCACTGCGCATGAGCTTTGCCAAGCTACAGTAGAAAACCAAACAATTGAGCCATTGTGATAAACATGAAGCGGAGATTTGTAGAAGTCAGCAGGCCCATTATTGCCAATGTCAGCTCTTCAAAAAACCAAGAAGCAAACTATCATTTAAGTTTTACTGAGAACCAAAAAAATATTTTGCCGGGAAACCCATAAACTAGGAAAAACACAGAGATTACGATTAGCTATACGTTTACAGTTTTATGCTGACACAACACAACACAACACAACACAACACAACACAACACAACACAACACAACACAACACAACACAACACAACACAA
>JAYJMH010075053.1:0-10739 GCA_036873815.1 Phacellophora camtschatica | reverse complement strand
GAACACTGAACAAAAGGAACGAACTTGTATCTTCTTGCCGACATAGGAACAAAGCCCTATTGTGCAATACATGACTTGACACTTTAATTAACACCTTATTTTTATAAACATCTTTGTAATAGGAATTTTGTTCATTAACATCAACATCTCCTGAAGAGTGAATCTATCACGAAACAGGCTTGTAGAGATGAATATAGTTGTTTGATTTTTTTATTCTATGTATATATAGATATATATATATATATAAACAATATGTATGGCAATGTGCCCTCCCGGTTATCACCATAATGGCTTTATGGCAACTCCTGAACTTGGGCACAGGATGTATGGATGTATGATATATATACTTAAATTTTAGAGTTTAATGGCAATCTGAGATGAGTTCTTTTGTCAAATTTTAGGCTGAGACAAAATTCTATGCTCCACTGTTACTCTATGAAGAAGGACGTAAGTACAGCATTATGTTTTCTCAAGTTTTGAAACCAAGTTTTAGACAAATATCTTTTTGCTTTGGTTATACTTTTGACTTACCACATGAGTCCCTTTATGTTTCCCTCTGTTTCTTTGTTATATCTTATTCTGTAGCACTTTGCTCCACTAAGGACTCATGACATTACTAGTCAAATCTTGGACCTAATTTTGAAAGCCTCAAATTTGATTTTTGAAGCTCTGAATTTGATTTTCATCAAATTCAATCATCTAAGCCTTAAAATTTAACGTTCTGAAGACTCTGCTTCGTTGTGCTTCACGATTGGACATTTTCTGAAGTCATAGCAACAAGATGAAATACTGTGTTCTAATTGGTGTGCAAGATTTCCAAATAAAATACAGTAAAATTAGGTCCAAGATTTGACTAATATTGCCATTAGTCCCTGGTGGACTAAAGAGCTGTCAGATATAGCAAAGAAACAGAGGGAGACATAGGGACTGGTGCAGTAAGTCTAGTAATACTTGCCAAGTAAATGTGTGTAAATCTAAAATAAACAAATAGCTTTGCTTAGAATGCTTGTGCTATTATGCTAAATAATATTAGAATTGGATTAGTTTCTTTAATCTACATATTTATTTTAGAAACTAGAATTAAAAATATTTGCATTAAAATAAGAATTACATACATACATACCTCATTGGAAATGCAAATTTATTTGAGATAGCAGATGTTTCAGATCAGATAGGAGTTCTAAACTACAGTGAAAACTGAGAAAGGGTTAAACCTATTTTGTTCAAATCTGTGAGTGTTTGAGATAACAGGCATTTGGATATATTTGGTTTTGTAATTTTGTTTTATAGTTGAAGAGGCAAATTTTGAAGAGGGTGAATCTCAAATTAGAGTCGGAAGGATGCTGTCATTTTTGAAGGTAAGATTTACTAAAAATGAAAGCAGAACTTAAGATTTATTCAAAATTAAGGAAGAAAAACTAGAAATGTAGCATTAGTGTTTATGCATTTAACTCATTTTCCTTTGAAAATTTGATATAATAATGTTAAAATGTACAGAAAGAATCTTTTTAATAAATGCTTGCCAATTTATTCCTTTTACTTATCTGTTTATTTTCATTTTACCTAACAACTTCTTCAAGGAGCAATGAGTTATAAGGTTTTGATATTACTGTTATGTTTGTGGTTTAAGCTTGATATCTTATTAAAAAAGTTCAAGCTTGATGTCTTATTATTAAAATGATTAAAAAATTATAATGAACAACCTGGTTTTGATTCATATTATTAATCTGTTATAACTGTCACATTCCTTTTCTTTTTATTCTTACCCCTCTTTATTGTCACAAAATGCCATCATTATCCTGCTGACTTATAAATTACAAAAAAGACTTTTTGGCCAAAATTAGTGTTTGAAAAAGTGTTGGTAAAAATAGGTTTTCCAATCTGTAATTTCGTCATCATTTTTTCACGTGACTAAAACGACAAAAATTTAAATACGTGTTCTTCATGTTTGCAGAAAATGAAATTTAAAAAATTGGTGACAGAATAAAATTTGTGTCATTTCTTAAATACCTGATAATCTTTTGGTCACTTTGTACATAAACGTTTTGTGCATGTAATTTGTAATGTAGTTCATTCATCAATTGATTTACTACCGCAAAACAGATCATTTAAGTATCAACATACTTTCGTTTTAGGACATATCAAATTTCGCTCAAAGATCATACGAGGTTGTGAAGAATGTTCTGCTGCAGTTATCATCACTGTACAATAGGTATGGTCTCCGTATAAACATATACAACATTTAATAATGCTTTGTGTACTATTTACTACTTGTACAATTAACTATCGCAAAATTCCCCTATGTTTGCTTAGCTGCTATGGAGGAGATGTATGAGGCTTCAAATTAAAGTTTGATACCTTGTTTGCCAAACTATACCAAGTAATCCCTGAGCTATACTGATAAGAAATGAATGGCTTTCTCAAAGCCTAAAATGTATCATTTCCAGCAGATTGCAGCAGCATCAATCTTTTATTTCTGATTTCATTGAGTATCTATAATTAAATTAATGTTCAGTAAATTTTGGCAAACTAGGTATTAAACTATAAATCGAAGCTGGCTTCTTATATCAAATTTTCAAATATCAAAATATCAAAGTTCAAAAACAGTCAATTATCAACATTAAACCTCCTTCACAGCAGTTTTTCAAAAATAAAGGCAATTTTTTTGGATTGTAATGCTACAAATATATATTGATATTTATTATGGCCTTTTAAATAGTTAGTGTGATCTTCAACCCGTTTGAGGTTGTCAGTTAGCCTTAGTAAAACTTTTGTATATTGACAATATCGGATTATTGGTTGTTATTGCCAATTCATCTGTTATGTTAAGTAATGTTTCTTTGCTAGATTTATCTCTTTGATCTCAGACGCTTTCCTTCATTAAATGGAAAAAGCAATACCTTGAAAAAGTTTAATTTAGTTTAATTTATATATTTGATGCAATTTATGAAATTAAAAAGGCAAAAATATTTTTAATCAAATAGATAATTATGTGAAGTTATCTTGCTTTTTGACTGAGGTATAAATCGGAAACGTAACACATT
This sequence comes from Phacellophora camtschatica, assembly GCA_036873815.1. Classification (NCBI taxonomy): domain Eukaryota; kingdom Metazoa; phylum Cnidaria; class Scyphozoa; order Semaeostomeae; family Ulmaridae; genus Phacellophora; species Phacellophora camtschatica. Next base: position 7,695 of record JAYJMH010075053.1, on the reverse strand, counting down.
TTTCACTTTTTTGACAATTGATTGACATGGTTGACAATTGATTGACAAGGCTGATGATTGATTGGCAATTTACAATTGGTTAACAGGGCTTTATTTACAATTGATTGACAATAGATTGATTTTGTTTAAACTTTGATTGGCAATGCGGCATATTTTATTGTCCAGTATCCTCCTTGGCACATCACTAGTAATTATATACTGATACAATTCATATCTTACAGAGGTCTTCAAGGCGCCCAGTCAGTCATGGTGGTTACTGATGTTCATTTTACCGTAAGTAATGTTTTTTACAATACAAAAAACGTAACCTGATGTTTTTTCTATTATGAATTTTATCATTTAAGGTTAATTACTTTGTTCGTTACATATGTCCCTATTGCCGCTACTACCTTATTTGTGAGTGATGCATAGTTGTTAAGGTGGTAACCAAAGTACGAATCATGTAATAAATCTGAAAACATTTTCATATGAATTCAACATCTTTTGTTGGAAATGCGTTGGAAGTGAGCGGATCTCACTTATACGTGATTATAAACGCAGATAATAAATTCAATTTTTGCATAGTAACGTATAAGTAACATATTAACGTTAATCGAATGTAGAGTTCGTTATATAAACATGATTTTTATAAACAACTGCTTTTTAAGCAACTTTACTTAAATTCCTCTAAAAATTAAGCAACGCTAATTCTGAGTTGAAATAGTGTGGAAGTAAGGAACTGACGAGAGACAAGTAAACAATTTGTTGATAAATTGCTCTTCTGCTTTTGTAGTAAGGCACTGTATGGCCGTGAATTGGACTGTTTAAGCACAATACTATTTTAAATTATACTATTTCAATTACCCAGTGCTATTTTAAATTAATTAAATTAATAAATCATATTGCCCAGTACTAAACATCTATCAAACCATTTATTAAGCAACTTGAGTTCCAAATTTTGGATGAAAATTAAGCAACCTCAGTACTACCCGAAATCCTAAATTCCTAATAAATAAAACATCGTATTCATTATAAAAGTTCAAGTTATCTTTAAATGTTAACCAGAGCCCACAGGATGAAAGGATAAAGGAATCGAGAACAACTGCAAGTTTTTGTTGCATAATTAATTACATTATAGATATACATGCCCTTAGCAAAAGATTCTAGGTAAGCTGGTATCCACTAGGAACAACATTTCAAAACATTACACTTGAAAAAGTGAAGAAACGAATCAAAATTGTAGATGCCCAAGGGCTAGAGCTTTGATATGGTTATTTCAAATATTGAATCACGATGCGATGCATCATTTTAATCTTATTCCTAAAACTGAGTCCAGGGAGTTTAGAAAGCTGACCAAAGAATTTAACGGATTTACAGTTATTCAGCAGCAAAGTGTCGTCATTTAATAACTGATATGCATTTTTTCTTGCATAGTCTGTGTTTGAACATCTTGGAGAACTGTTGACAGTTTTGATCACATTGGACAAAATCCTTGCAAACAGTGTTGTATTCAAGGATCATTGGAAAAAATACAAAAGGTGATTTCCGAACTGAATCAGTTTAGTTATTAAATGTATTCTTCTCTTCTTCTTCCTTTTGTTGTTGTTATTATTGTTGTTCTTGCTCCTCTTCTTTTTCATCGTTTTCTTGTTCTTTTTCCTCTTCTTCTTCTTCTTTTTCTCCTATTTCTTCTACTCCTCCTACTTCTTCTTCTTCCAGATAATGCCTACCTTCTAATTGAAGATTCTGACAAGTAGCACCCAGAGTGAAAAGTTCGTAGTATGTACGAAAAATATATGCACAACCCCTAAATTATTCATGGTGCACAATTAGCAAATGCCATGGTTTTTATTATACTAAACTTATTTTCTTCAGCTACGGCTCAAATTCCTTAAAGTGCACCCATTTATGTGATTATTTAGCGAGCATCCCACTCCGGTGTGCCATTATCTGGTGTGCCAGAATCTTCAATTAGACATTATCTGATTATTATCATTTTAAAAAAATATTTAAGTACTTAAATAGTAACAAAATATTAAGGGGGTCAATGTATTTTTAGCTTTAGCGAGTATTTGACAGTGCAATGGCTTAAATTATATCAGTCTATGAAATTATAGTGAACTCCTTTACCCCGGAAGGGTTATATGGGTTATTGCGTAACGACGTAAAATTTCATATTTTCAGGGGGGTAAATGTAAGCGAACGTTTTATCAATTTTAGACTTTTCAAATGAGTTTATTTTCTGAAATGTTTAGCTTAAGCCGAGTAACTCGAGTAACTCATTTGGTAATCACAGAAATGGTAGTCAATTTTGGCGGAGTGTTTATCTGCACAAGCAAGTGTCTCGGCTAGTCAGGGTTTCAGCAAAAAAACCGGATCTTGGCAAGGATCTAAACACTCCAATTCAGATAGCCGAGGTTAACTTTCATTGTTTTAGTATCAGATTAGCAAGTTAATTGATTATATACACAAAAGAGCGTGACAAAATTTGAGTTACGTCCGATAATATTCCCTGGGCTGGATGAGTTACTCGGCAATATAAACAATCTTCGGATAGCTGAGAAGCTCGGTTAACACAACCAGAGGCGAATTTTGTAACAATCGTGAAATTGATACAGCGGTTTCAAAGCAATTATCCCTCGAGAACGAAACAAAACTCTCTCAAATGGAAAACAAAAACAAACAATGTTGTGGATGAGATGTTTTCATTTTCCAGTTGAGAGAGTTACTCTTTGTTCTCGAGGGATAATCGTTTGAAACCAGTGTGTTAATTTCACTATTGCTTCAAAATTCTGAAGATCCTGCATTTTATTTTGCAACAGAATGTTGAAAGCTGTGCATAACAATGCTTCAAAATTTGGGGTTGATGAAACCAAGATGAGACCATTTGAAAAGTTGATTATTGAGCTTGAAGGTCAAGTTCTTGCAAACGATATTGTCTTCATGGTAAGTACGGTACCGGGAATTTTTATTGTATTTTATTTGGAGGCCTTTAATATGGAGACCCGCTATGAAAGTTATCCCTGGATAAACTTGTGCCGATAAAAAAATAGGCAGAAAATCATTCATGCTTACACGAGGCCGACGACATGAGGATTACATTTTGTTATGAATCCAGGCAGCCAATTTTCTACGTGACTAGAGGAAATGAATATAGTTTTATTTCAATTTTCCTTTGTGAAAACGTTTACGTGAGACTTTCATGCGTGCACGAAATATTATACCGGCAGACCCTGTTTATTGGTTATTCGTTTCACACGAGGTTCTCAGAGGACACAATTCTTACAATTTTACGTTTGAAGTGTTAATGCTTTTTTATGTTTTGAATTTCTGCTTGAGAGAATTCTCTTTGTTTTTGATGGCTAATCGCTTTGAAATTGGCGTGTCAATTTCATCGTTGTTACAAATCCTGCCCTTGTTAGCTGCAAAATCTGCCCTTGTTATCGGTTACTTTTATCACGAGTTTCCCCTAGGTTCCCAAAGGACAAAATTTATATGTTTTTCTGTTCAAAGTGTTTACATTTTCATAACGCTGCAAACCCTGTTAATCGAACACAAAGTGTAAATGTTTTACATGAATTTCCCAAAAGACACAGTTCTTAAAATTTTCTGTTTAAGGTGTTATCGTTTTTATGAAGCGGCATGCCCTATTTATCGGTTACTTTTATCACACGAGTTTTCCCTAGTTTCCCAAAGGACACAAGTTATACATTTAATTTCGATTTTTTTTTTGTTATTTATTTTACATCAATATATGAAAGTAATTTTTATTGTAAATGTTCCAAGCTGATAAAATATTGCTTTTTTGATAATACAAGACGCAAAATTGTATACGTTTGTTGTCATAACTTTCACTCCTGTATACCTTTTTCGTAGAATTGCGTTCGACAACAGTTTGACACGAAGTTCATTCCAGTGGGCAGGAATCCTGTTTTAGCGGAAGAATTCATGACGTGTATGAAGATACTTTTTCAAGACATAGAAAGCAGAATTGGTACGTTATCAGTAGCTTTACTTGTAAATTTGTTAATAGAATAAAAAATTATCTCTAGTAATGAAGCTAACAGGTTAATTTTGTTGAACAAAATATTACTAATTCAAGCATGGCAATGCAATTTGTCACTGTGAAGAAAAGATTTTAACACCTTCAACGCAGCCAAGCAAATCATAACAAATTAAATAATAAAGTTTTGTTTATTTTGATTTGACTGACTGCACTCAGAGTGTGAAATCTATTCTTTCAAATTGCTAATCGCATTGCTATGTTTGAAACCGCCATCAAAATTTGCCCTGTTAACGAGGTTGGTTTTTGCTCATTTCGTCTTCATTTTTTTCTCAGGGGAAACCAATGAAATAAACCAAAGGCAAAAACTGGTTGGCCTTCTTGGATTGTATGTCCTTCACTTCACAATATACCGCGCTGTTGACAAGAAATTTCTCAAACAGCTGTGGGATATTTACAAGAAAGTTCCTGCTATTCACCTTGTGGGAAACGTTCTTCTGTTTCCAGACGAGTTTCTTCTGACGTCAGCTCCTCCGCTTTTTAAATTCTTCGAGAGAAAGCAAATCGACGCTGTGCAGTCTACTCGATTGGCATATCTCAACAATTGCAATCAGTCATTGACTAAGGAGGCGCAAATGTAAATACGTTACATCTTAAAAATGATATATTTTAATATGAGGATTTATATTTGTATATATATATATTTAATGGGCTTATAAGTGTGAACAAAATGGCTTATTGTGAATTATGAAACTACCACGCTATAACTTATCGCATAACACACGGGATCAAATAAAAGCGTTTGCAATTATTGCTAGCAGAAGAAAAGTATTTTCATTTGGTTTTGAATTTGTTACTCCATGGTCTTACGGCACATTGGAATTACAGTAGAACTTTGATTTGTCGAACACGGTTATTTTCGAACCCCGAATTTCCAAACTTGCTTTCTGGTCCCTTGGATAACAAACTGTTATAAAATGCACCGGATCTTTCCAACTCCCGATTTTCCGAACTATATTTTCAATCCCTTGATAGTTAGAAAAATAGGCGTTCTATTATATATATATGGAGTTTATAGAGTACAGTTGTTTTCTTTGTTTAAGGTACTATCTAGAGTACAGTTGTTTTCTTTGTTTAAGGTACTATCTCCAAGTCAGTGCATGGATGATTGAGATGGAATCAGCAACCACAAAGTCGTTGGGTGATGACCTTAATAAAAAGGCCATTCTCTTCATTCAGGTGATATTTCTTATTTAGTAAACGCAAAACAGAGGCTTTCGTGCTCTGTTTTCGGATGTTTTTGTTTTCCAGTTGAGAGAGTCTCGCTTTGTTCTCGAGGAATAATTGCTTTGAATCTAGTGTGTCAATTTCACTATTGTTAAAAAATTCGCCTCTGTTGTATACACACTGTTTGGTTATTTTTTATTCATTACCCCCCTGAAGACGAAATTTGGTGCATTGGGAAACGATACAGATTGAAGGAATGAAGGGGGCGAGGGCGAGGGCAAACATGCACATACGAATGAAATGATTGATGCTGCACATCAGGCTAAGTTGCTATTAATTTTTAAAATGTACTGGGTGGAGCAAAAAAGCATTCAGCGGTTTGCTGGGCGATTCTGCAAACTCTGTTCGTTACTAGGCCATATAAATAACGCAGAAACATGCCAGAATGATTAACTTAGATTTTGAGATATCACCCGACCTTCTGCGACTATTTTAGGGCACCCAAATCACGGAAATGAATGTAATGCGTTTCTTTTTATTTCGAAATGAATTGAAAAGATTTATGGAACGACCATTTTGTGAATGCAATGCTGCTACAAAACGTTTTTTGGCCTTGGTTAAAAAGTGATTTGCTTGAGAGTTTTAGTTATAGTAATGAGTTGAAGCCTTTTTTCTATACTAGAAGTCCCGCCTTTTGAGCTTCAAAAATTAAGTCAGCTTTTTCTTCTTCTTTAAGCTCGATCAGATAGTTATCACAATCAACGAGTTTTGCTCGAGTAATTTCACATTATCGTAAATCTTGCCTGGCATCTACAGGATGTCTCAAAAAGCTTTTTACCCGTTTGTTTGAAAATTTCGAAGAAGAAAATGAACTTGTAACATGTTCATACGTTATAAATATGCAGATTTCAACTTATAATGTGGTGCAATTCCCTGAAAAGTCCGTTAAAAACTCACTGAGTTTTGAGTCTTGACAGATGAAATTTATGTGAGCACTAAAACCAGACAATAGTCAATTCTTTTTTTTTTATACATATATATTTATGATAAAATATTTACATGGCCAAATTTTACAAATCGAGACGACGGGGAGCATGTTACAACATAGCAACCATGTGGCGTTTACATAAATGCGAAATCTGTCTGTGAACTGTGAAATCGCCGAATGCCGTCCATTCACCGCGAAGAATGCCCCTCTCAATTAAGTGCAAGATAACGACTGGGTAATCGATCCTGCTGGACAGCCAAGCCCAACTGGCGGGCCAGCTATCGCCTTTTCTCCTCGGGCTCTTCTCTTGACTACGCTGGTTCCCTGAATATGTAAGAACCAAGTTGTTTCCCTTCAATCTTTCTCGATATTTGGAAGAGAAAACAAGCTCGTGGATGATGTCTTTAATGTTATTATTTTTGTTATACTTCAGTTCTATTAAGCATCGTTATTTGATGAATAATTGTTATTATTTCAGGGCATATTGTATGCCTACAGCATCAGCCATATGGTTAGAACGATAATGAATTTACACGTAGCACTTTCAAAGCCGATGACCAAATCAGCTGTATTAGCATTTTGCAGGCTCATTGAGCTTTTGAAGGTAAGAGACCTGTGCTATTAGTAGCCTGAAGATCAGCTAACATAAGTCTGTTCTCTGGTTCCTGTATTTTTCTGGCTGGGCATTTGATAATATACAGTAGAAACTCCCATGAAGAACCTAAAAATATAATAATCTTCATGCTAAAAATTTGCAAAAGTTGATGTGAGATATTGTTACAATGTCAGATTTATATATTTGTTTATCAACTCATCTTCTATCTGCCAGCTATGTTTTGGGTCCAAAATAATTGCTTCTGCCAGGTTGGTACCCAAAAATATAGACTCTTATATGCAGGTTTCTACAGTCGGTTTGAAAAACTTTGAACATTGCCAATCAAATTGCAGTATTCATAGTCATGTGATGAAAATCCTTCGATGTTATTGGCTTATTTCAAAATGTAAACAAATTAATATTCAGATCAAAAGCAAAATTCTCCTATATAAATTTAAGCATATTTGTATTGTTTTTCTTTATAGGCCATCGAGCACACGTTTCATCGTCGAAGCATGCAAGTTTCGGAAATAATTTTGTACATAGTCCATTTTTTGTCCGTAAATTCAGTTGGAGCTGTTGAAGAATTCAAGGTAATAATTTTGATTGCAGAACGAAATACATTTTGATACAGTTGAAATCCTTTTTTATACTCGTCATAAAATATTACAATCAAACACAAAACACAAGACGATACTACAGGGAGCATGTTAATACATAGCATCCCTGTGTGGCCTAACACTGAATGTTAGTCAGTTAGTTAGTTTTATTTGCCACTGAATTAAAAGTTTACAATTTAAAATTTAAATAAAAGGATAAAATTTTTCACAATTCGTAAAGTAAAAAATGAATAAGAAATAAATACATAAAAACAAATTTAAAAACACACACCCCTAAACTAGA
>JAYJMH010075042.1:0-10740 GCA_036873815.1 Phacellophora camtschatica | reverse complement strand
GTTCACCACCGTTATCAGCGATGTTGGTTTGACAAATTGAACAAATAAAAATTTTCGTGTCATATGCACTTTAAGATAATTTAAAGCTTGTGACGGAAAACATTTTAGATGACGTTCAAACATACGTTGCTTCGGTGAATTACAAAACAAATGAGAGGCACACCCACACGTTTTTTGTGTACTGAAAGTGACGCACTTATCTTATTTGTTTTTTTATTTCCAGGATGGCTGGGGAGCGCCCACTGGTCGGCAACAACAAATTCTTCAACAATTACAAGCTCTTCGCAAGGTATGACATTTAAGTCTTTGTCTTTCAACTATACACAGTTATACCCTAATCAGACAAAAAGAATTGTGGTCTCCGAAAAAAAATATCTACGAAATCTGAAAAAATTCTAATCGTTTTGATTTAATAGATATTTCATTCGTGTTTTTACACAACAATGGTTGCTTTACAAGTATTTTTTGATCTTTTTATTGATTGCATAAAATGATGTTTTAATTCTGGTTGGTTTGAAGTTTTTGTTATATTAATAGTTACGATTGAATTGACATTTAACAATAACAATAGAAAGTTGTAATTTTGTTGTTGTTTGGACTAAAACTTTGACAAAAAGTTTCACATTTTGTCTCAGTCGTGTCTTTATGCTAATTACATCAAAATGGTTTAAAATCACGAGAATTTTCGTCAAGATTTACAGTGCGTGCAGTTCGCTTTTCACGGAAGCAAACATGAATGACTGCCAAGATTTGCGAGAACAGAACGACACAAACAAATTACTACAAGCTATTTTAATAAAACTCACACATATGGACGAGAAACTCAATGGCATTAAAGGAAATACTAAAATATCAGACGAGGAACAGAGATCCATTCCGCGAGAATCACAGAAAGCCGTTTTAGTTTATGTCAGGGTCAATATTTCTTCAGTTGGAGATATCGATACAGTCAGACAAGAATTTACATGTGAGTTTTTCCTGGCTGCCACATGGGAAGAACCTGAGTTAAACGGGGAATTCAATTATGCTGATGTTGAATGGGACAATCAATGGGACCCAAGGATTTATTTTGTCAATGCTATTGAAGTAAAGAGCATTTTAAAGAAACATAAAATTATCAGATTGCACAGGAAACAAATCCCTATTGTCCAGGTCTCTTATAGAGTTGTTGCTCGGTTTAAGACTTTATTTTCACTACACAACTTTCCATTCGACTTTCAAACACTCGCCATTAAGATATCATCAAAATGGAGCAATGCAGCAGTTGTGTTTGATCAAACTCCAAATATTCCTTGTGTTCTGACCGATGCTAATTTCTTAGGCCAGGAGGAATGGACTCTACTTGATCACATCACAACCAAAGCATTGTCAACTGCCGAAGATTCTACGAAAGTTTCGCTTATAAACTATTCAATGTTTACATTCGAATTTCACATTAAGCGGAAATATGCATTTTTTCTTACGAACATTGCTTTTATGATGTGTCTGATCTCATTGTTGTCGTTCACGACATTTTTCATCAGTCCTGACAACACGGGAGAACGCCTTAGCGTTATTCTGACATTGCTTCTCACGGCAGTTACCTTCAAATTTGTTGTTTCACAGAGTCTCCCACCTGTATCTTACTTGACAGTACTAGATTGGTACGTATTGACCTGTGTGATTTTCATTTTCTCTGTTGCCATTGAGAATAGCATCATCGCAAAAATAGAAAAAGGGAGGAGGATGCTTTTTGATCAGGTGGCGTGGGGTGTTACAGCTTTTGTCTTTTTTGTCATCCATTTGTGTTTCATTGTCAAATCTTTGATCATTATCAGAAGGGTAAAAAAAGCTTTGAACTACCACCAGAAGTGCTACAGATGGAAAAATGGACTGTTACCTGCATGCGAAGAACTCGTGTCTGGAACAATTCGAAATTTATCTACTACATCACCGCCACTGTCGCCTGCATTGTCACCGCCACCTTCACTACAAAAAGACTTGCTTTCCAAATCGCCATTATCCACCAGAAAGAAAGTCACATTTCTATCTGAGGATACGCCACTTTCATCAGATCAAAATAAATCAAAGCTAGATCTAAGGACAGAGGGGAATGGTGGTAATCAGAGAATGACCCTCGAATGCCAGAAAAATGAAGTTTTTGAATCGATATCGACTGGCAACCAATCAAAAAAAGATGTCTCCACTCGTGTGGATTTACGCCAATCACCAAGACGAGACATAAGAGATGTACTTAACAAGCCAGAAGGTAATGAAGTCAAACAGTTATTGTCAGGTCGTCCAAAGATGAATTCATTATCCGAGTCAAACCTGATGGATAAGCAAAAGTCTGATGTTGTTTCTAGTTTGAAAAATACAAAATCTTTGTCTTCACTGCAAAAATATGCAAAAAAGGAAGACCATAACTTGTATTTGCCATCAGCCTCGGGTTTACAACCTTCCCAACCAACAACAGATAAATTTGAAAGAAATGGGAAGAGTATCACCAAAGAAAAAACAAAAAATAAGCGCTCTAATAAAAATGACTGGAAAAAAGAGAACTTAAACAAAAGCTTGGAAGAAAAGTCTCTCCAATGTACTGCGAAATCAAAATCAAACACCAAAAAAATTAGTAGCTCCGTTAAACCAACGGTTGATTTAAGCCCAGAGCCGAAATCAGAAATAAAGTTAAAATCTTCAGAAAAAGATGTATCAAGAATGACAGTTGGCATTGGAGAAAAGGAAACCGTAGCAGAGAAGGGCACTCCAAACAGAAGAAAAATTTCCAAAGATGCAAAAGTTGAAATTTCGAGACCAATTGACACATCTAATGTCAATAATACCAAAATTAAAGAATCTCAAGCTTCAGAAATTTCTTCAAGCAAAATCTCAGATGCTTGTGCTTCCAAGGAGCCTGAAAACTCTGCAGGCCACAAAGGATTGCGTCTCCCAAGTATCGATGAATCAGAGTTGTTGGAATATATGAAAATGATTGAGGATGAGTCATCTGGTTCAGATCTTTCTTTCTCAGAAGTTAGAGTCCCAATTCCAAAAACCGAAAGCGATATAAGCGTTATGATGATGGATGGCGCATTACGAAATGCGAGCTTTGAACGAGGCTGAATTTTCGGTAAACGAGGCTGAATTCTTGTAAACGAATATGGCGATGAAAGACGTTTCAAAGCTTTTAAACATTAAAATAAAAACAGATATAGAACGAAAAATGTAGCAAACTTTCTTGCAAGTAACATACTAACTGAATAAAAACTAATGATGTGCTTTCGTATCGTGTTTTAGTTAAAATTAATAAATTTCAGGAATTCTTTTATTTTCTGTGAATTTCTCCTGGCAATGAATTTGTAGATATGTAAATGTTCTGTGAAAGGCAAGGAATTTCAAAATTTTCAGGAAAACATGGTGAAACATGAGGCTTGCTTTTCGGGTCTTTTTGTAAATTGGTTTATTACTTAGACTGGCCACTACCAAAGAATTTGATTGACGGCTTTTTTGAATTCATTACCTTCGTACGTAGCTTGGCAGAAAACTATTTACAAAAATTGCTCAGCATATCTAATGTTACAAGAGGGTATATGCATTAAAAATATTTGGACAGGTTTGCAGACCCTCATTGATATTTGCTAAAAAAGGAAGAAAAAAGACTCCACCAAAACAATTTCCTAACATGTTACAGTAGTCATTACTCAATCTGATATTTTGTCGAAACAATCGAATTACAGAATGCTGAACAATGAAATTTTGAAAACTTTTGTGAAATATTGGTTTTATTGTAGGGGCTCATGGACAAACAGAGAGAATATGAACGTGGTACTACACCATCAACTTGAACTTTTCAGTGATTCTAACACGGTTGTATAAATATATTTTCTGCACTTGTTTAAGTATTGTAGATATATTATTTCATTGCAGATATATAATATTACAGAGTAGCTTTTGGAAAAGCAATTATTTAAATTATCTAATACCTTTATCACATATTTTAAATGATGTTTGTAATGCTTTTATATTAAAAAATATGTGTTTGTCTTTATCATTTAATAGTGGCATTTATTTTCACGGCAACTTACTCAACGAACGGCAAGTAGCCATGTCTGGAAGAAGTTCACAGCACGGGACAGAACCCTGGAAATTAGGGCAAAACAATAAAATAACTCAGCTATTTTCTTGAGGGCAAGGGGGCAACTCTTCCGGCATTGCTGACGTCAAGTTATCCATATATTAATTTTAAGTGTATTTGATCATTGATTGATAACATTTCTGTTTTTTCGTTGACTCGGTAGACACGTAATTTTATTTGATTGGTCACAAACGCTGAAAATGGTGGATTTGAGAGATCGAGCATGTCTCCTTCAAAGTTTTCTGCCTTTGAAAGCAGAATTTTTGACAGACTTCGCAGAAAAATCTTGTCTCCATCAAACAAAATTTTGTCTCTTATCTCAGCAATCTTGGCCTCGTTTAAACAATGTTGGAAGCATCAAAATATGATTCAGGCCAGTGGCCAGCATGACCGTTTTCACAATTAATGTTTGATTGGTATTAAGATGTTAATTTCTGCCAAGTCTGCCAATTTTGGGAAAACAAAATGAAATCAATCCTTGTTTAAATTTAATATAATACCGAGGTTTTATTTTATTTCATGCAGTTGAGACGTATCTGCAAACTTTTCGAAGAGAGTATCAAAGGTATCAAAAATTAGACTATTAAAAGAAAATAACATTAACTCAACAATGCTTCAATTTGTTATCAAGGCCACAAATCCCATAACATTAGCTGATAAAAATTGTGTCAAATTCATGGAAATTAGTTATGTTTAGTTCCGCAAGTAGCTATTTCATCTGAGCACGAAGGACGAGCTTCTCGTCGTCCTCTGAAAAGCTTAATCTCCGATTTATTCTTCTCTCAGTGAATCAGATGCCCACTGCTTTGTGAGTAGCTTTGTATCTGTTTAAAATCCGTGTGGTCGCTTCTTTCATTTGTATCTTGTTGGATTTTATAGCTTTCTCGTTTACAAATCTATTATTTCGTAGCAGTAGCTATTCAGAACATGTCTGCCATTCCTTCTTCTAAGAATCGTTTGTAAATACTCATGAATTTTGCAACAAATGCTTCGAGATGGTAAATTGCTTTCGTTCCAAGTTGCAGCCGGTGTTCATAATATGCTGCGATTTGTGTCACTTCTGTTTTGAGTGTTCCATCGCAGTTCTTGATCAGCTCCTTCAAGAGTCCCTAATAAATACCAAGAACGATTTTCCTTTATTTTACATTTTGCCAATGTATGATTAATGTTCCATCATATATAATTTTCATTCCTATCTTAAAAAATACAAACTAGATAAAACAAGACAACAAATGCATCACACTGTGTGATTTGCAGCAAAGAAAGACACAGTGTCACTGCCGGGGTTTACTGAGTCCTCCCTTACAATGCCACTAACGATGTTCAAAACAATTACATGAGGAAATGACGAAAAAATAATAACCAAGAAAACCAACAAGGGGGATGCTGATTTTCTTGCAATGTGATCAAGAAAACTTTCCAGAATTTTCGATAAAATTCGTAACAGTTGAAATCATTCAATCACAAACCGTGAAACGGCAAATCGTCGTTTTTAAGGTAATTTATCTGTATTAATATTTCGCGGTCATAATAATAATAACAAATGAAGATCATAAGAAAAATAGCAATTATACCTTTATAATGATATCAGATGGAATACAGTGGACCAGTAGTTCGTAAAGTCTTCCCCTTACTTCAAGCAGCCTACAAAAAATTCTCAACCGTAAAAATATCGTAAACATTGAAGCATCTTTAATCTGTTATATTCAATCTGTTTAATATGTTATATAAATACACATTTTTAGACAGAAGAGTTCCAGGAGACATAATGAAATTTCCTTCAATTGCATGATCTTCTTTTACAAAGTTTATAAATTTAAAAATAAGGACAAGCACATATTATAACATATAACATGGAACGAATTTTCGTCACACCTTTTCGGGCTCTGCTGCTCAATTATAGATGAGGCAGTTTGTTGGAGATAAATTTCCCAATCAGGCTCTTGAAGCGGTTGATCGGGAGTGAATGGATATTGCTGTACTCTGCAAGCTTCGCACATTAAAATTGCTCTTCTCAAATTTCGATTAGACTTTTCAGAGATACGAGTTGCCAACTCAGGGGGCAATACAACGCCTTCTTTCTTGCAAATGTATTGCAAAACCTGACAGATCTGAAAAAATTAAGGTTCTTAAGCACAGGTATCATATATATTTACAATGGCATTTCAAGGCACTTTTAGATTGAGCCAATATGCAAAAAGATGTGTAATAAACACTAAAAAGTATATTTGAATGCGTAGAAAGACTCTTCAAAAGAATCACAGATTTGTTAAAAAATAGTCACCTCTACATTTGTTGGTGCAGCTATCCTTATTCCCAAACACCTACTTCTAATTGCTGGTATAACCTTACTTGTTGAATTGCAACATAAGATGATTCGGCAAGTTGCTACGTATTTCTCCATTGTTCGCCTTAAAGCATGTTGGGCATCTTTGGTCAGGCGATCTACTTCCATCAAAAGAACGACTGCGCAATTGAAAAAAATGTGATCAATAGACAAAATCATAGGGCTGTTAAAGGATGACAATTTATCCGTAATTTATCACCCAGTTAAATGTGTAACAACTGAATATGGTATAAAAAACTTGAGGATACAAAATAAGAACTTTTCTTCCACGACGATCAATGGAATTTGACTATTGTCTAAAGATGGCATCAAGGAAATGCCAATGCCAAGATTCTTCAGGTTTGATTTATGAATCCTTGATGGTTTAAAGGGGATTCGAAAACAGAGCATACTGTATTTTGGAAAGAGTTCATGAATGCCATTTGGTGTTTGAATAATATTTAAATAAAGAATAAAAACCTTTGAATGACTTTTGTGTAGAAGAATCAAGTTGATTTGTTTGTGCAGTTGTTTTGATGAGTTCTTGGATGACAACTCGATCATATATGCCAGCATCGCTAAACATAATAAAATTAAATTTAAATAAAGAGTGCACAATGATCATTGTTATCAATTGACACATATAGCCTCTTGGGAAATTGTTTGAGAAATGTATGCAATTAATACCTGGGGTTAACCTCTATATGGTAATTGCTCGATATTGTTGTAATTTCAATCTTCTTCTTGGATGGTGTCTGTAGAACAGTGGAAAAAATGTTTAGAAATTGAAAGCAATAAAATCAGTCAAGAATAATTTTTTAAATTCATCACTGATAACTTCATAATTTCAAGAAAATAATTCAGTTTCTCCATATTTTCTGTCACAAGGTTACTTTTTGGTCATGAATTTAAGACTAATTGTGGAATGTATCCACAAAATAAATGTTTTAAAACTAAATATAAATGACACATTTGAAAATAATTAGATCATATAGCCTAACAAACATGTTTTCACCGAAGCTACGGTCCTGTTAACAAAACTGTACAACTGGTCCATATGATGTTTTTGGTTATTAAATTTACCAGAAAGGTTTGTTGATCAAGTTTCAATTTCTCCACCCCTGCACCATACATTTCTCTAAGAATGCACATAATTCTTGTCTTTTTTCCTGCTCCGGATGGGCCATAGACCAAAAGATGTGGGAAGTCACCTCCATTGATCTGAAAAAACAAAAAGTTTACTTTCCTTAGTTACCTTAGAAACCCAAATAAGCCTCCCTTTCAAATAATTCCCCCTCTCAACTCAATAAGACCCCCTGTAGAAGGTAAAATTTCGAATAGACGCCTGCCCCTCTCAAATATTCAACCAAAGAAGAGAACACACCCATTACATCAAGCTTTTCAGAACATTTTATGCTTAACTGCACTTTGAGTTACAGTCAAATTAACTTTTCATCACATATCTTATTTTTACTTATGTTTTAGTTTACATGTTGACATTTTTATAACTGATCTTTCTAAAACTTTTCTCTCGAATAAGCCTCTTCTTGAAGGGACAACTTTGAATAAGCCCTCCTTTTTATTAAGCCCCCTTTAGAAGACTGAGTTTTGAATAAGCCCCTTGGGTTTATTTGAATTTTTATGTCAACAAAATAATTTGTTACATATCATTTATGTCAACTAAAGAATGTTTTAAATACTCAAACTATAAAAATTAAATTTTGCAATTAAAATGTTAACTTACCAGCTTCTTCAAATGCTGTGCTTGATCAAGATGGTAAGTCAGTTTAGCCAAAGAGGTTGGACGATGCTTGTCTATCCATAAACTCATTTTCTTGATGAAAAAGTGTAACACAAATCAAAAAATGCTTCAAATCATTGTATGTGTTAGACCTAATGCTTGGCTGTATGTATGATTTAATATATATATATATATATATATATATATATATAGATATTGTATATCACATTAAAAGTAAGGTTATTGGGAGTTACTGTCATCATGATGTTGTTGTTTAGTTGTTTTATTTGTTAAAAATTTTATGTGAATATCATGTATATGCAAAAAAAAGAGTCAGTATGAGATCATTGTTTGTGAATATGTATATGCAAAAAAAAATGCTAATTGCAAATTTTTGTTTCATTTGAATTGGAATTCTAATGTGATGCATAGTTATTACCCACTAAACTTCACCCACAACCAATATTTTAGTTTGAAAAAATATGTACAAAATCAATAAACCTCTGTGAAGAAAAATGTATTGGAAAAAATAGTTTTATGACAATTTTTATGGCTATTAGCAAAACATTTCCGGGACTGAAATGCACTTTTCATTGAGCTCTTGGCTTGGAGGAGAATTGTTCCCAATGGGTAGTGACTTCCTGGACAAGTAATGCAAGCATAATCAACAAAAAAGTTGCAAAATCCTGCTGAGCTGAACCTTAAAATACTTGTGTACCCTGGTTTTTTATATTCATTTGTTCAAAAGTGTCTTTCCATTGTTTATGCTCACACAATCAAACGGCCTGGCCAGCTTCTATAACTACTATTTGTTCAGATATTCACTGTTGCTACCTGTTTGGAGCCTTTCTTGATTATGTAGAGGTTACACAGTACCAGTGACATAAAAAAGTGGGCACAGTGGGGCTGAGCCCCTATGTCTTCAAAAAGTGGAATGGAACCTTAAGACTGATAAGTTTGCCTTTCACTTTTTGCAAAAGTTTAAAAACTATAAAATTTGTGCAAATTCTCCATGCAATTTTGCAGTCTTGGAAGCCCCTTCCTTATTCATATTTTACAACTGTGTAGATAGAAACAATGAAAAACTGGTGGGTGTTTCCGATTGATTGAAGAAGGGTATGTATCCAGTTTAAAAAATGTTTATCCTGCTCTGCATTAGGAGGTCATCGACAATTAATTTCCGTCCTGCTTAACAACCTTTTTTGGCTGCTGAAGAAAGGATATGCCCTCTCCCCACTCCGCTTTTGCGGGCCTCTTTACATATATACGAATAAATCAGTTTGTCAATTTTCATCCTAATAATATTAATAATAAATACAACCTTAACGGACTTGAAACCTCTGCTGACCCCGTCCCCCCTCCTTAACAGCCAACCAAAGGCAGTTTTGCTTACCAAAATATGCTCGAATCACTTGGCTTTGGAAACTTTGTCAGCAGCTTTTCACAGGACCAAACAGAGCACAGAGCAAACACAACACTTTGTTTCTTTTTTTTGGCGGGGAAAATAAAATTGAGTTTGGCCTCATACCCGCGCAGAAACAACAACAACAACAACTTAAATCTTTGACGATAAGATAAGGAAGAACAAGGAAGTCGTCTTTCTCTCTGTTTCTGTTGTGGCTCATATTTTTCATTCAAGGGAAGAAGGCGTTGTTCGTTGAAATCTGATATTGTTCTTCAAAATGTTTCGATTCAAAGTATCCAAATTCAAAAATGCTGCACCAAAAATTCCAAAGAGAGAGGTAGATATCATAAATAAGACACCTTTTTTTACATTCATAATTTTTTAGATTTGAGAATTGTCTTAGTTAAAGTTAGGTATAACTTAATAAGGTAATTATTATTATTAATAATAATCATTCATCGTTAAATTTATTTATTGCTGTTATGTTGTGTTTACTTATCTAAATGAATGAACATACAAAGAGCATACACAAACACCTGACTGACTGCATTCTTGAAAATAATCAATAAACAAACAATAATAGGCCCCTTACATGCAGACTGGCACATACATTGTCATATTGTTGTTTATTGTTATTATTATTGTATTTTTTCTGTGTTGTTGTGGGGGGCTGTGGCTGTGCTCGAAAAAATTAAAAATAGGTTATCTTTTTTGGTTAATTTTTTTAGCATATATAAATATATCAGTCCTCTCATCCATCATCACCACCAATCTCCCATTTCTGCCTTTCTGTATAAAACATAAAACAAAATCTTTCACAATACTTCTGAAGATAAATTTGAGATGAATAGACATAAAACATCTTCCACAAAACATCTTCAAAGCACTCCTGGGTTTTTGAACCGAGAGATTCTGTGAATTTATCTAGAAATAGGCAGTATGGGTGAATAGTGGCAGTGCAGTAAATAGTGAAGATGTACATCTAAGCAACATTTATTTATTTTGATTTGTTATTACTAGATATGTTTATGATATGGGCAAATTAGTGACATAAGCATATAAAATATATCTTGTAAATAAGTAATTAACCACTTCACACACTCCCTCACACTTAACACACACCCAATTCTCAAGTGGCATATCACCAAAAGCGA
>JAYJMH010075031.1:0-10740 GCA_036873815.1 Phacellophora camtschatica | reverse complement strand
CGGGGCAAGAGCTGCCAAAATCGTCTCCTGAACCCCAAAAACCGGCATTTATTTTGTGTGATTCCTGCTTATAAATTAATTCCATTATTTAAATAGAGGAGCGAGGGCCAATCTACTGAGCAGGCATTGAATACCCCACGGAAAACCTTACAAAGGAAAACCTGTATTTAGTAAACTGTTTAAATTCATATCCATTATTGCATTCATTACATTCATTACCAGCTCCGGGGTTCACCTTCGCTCTCTGCGTCAGCAATCACTAAAGTCGGAGTGGAACGAATTAAGTGAGACCTTGAAATACTTTCATAAGAATTAGCAATTATTTTCGTTGCTTTTGGATCAGTTAGTAAAATCGACGCATAAAAAATAATCATTGATGTATGGATTTTGAAATTAGGAGGTGTTTTAGTGATGTATTGCTGCAAAATTTGCAAAGAGAATGGTCTTGGTTCTCTTATTTGATATTGGTTCTCTTGTTTTATCTTGCTAATTTATTCTGAAAGAACAAAACTAACAAAACCATCTGAAACATGTTAACGTGTTTGCATACTTGCTGCCATTTAGTGTTTGAATGATAATGTACAACATCCCCTCTATAAGTAAAAAATAGGTGAAAATATCTAAAAACTACGTTGCAAAGGTTTTTTGTCATTGTTCATCTCTCACCGTTCGCATTCGATCATAGATAAAATTATGCACAGCAGGCCTCGGATCAAATACGGTTAAGAACTGTATTTTACTCTTGCATTTTACTACATTTTACTCCTCGATTTGTAATCTGCACCAAAATATCAACTCAAGTGATTGACATGTGATACAATGCAACCACGCACTTGTGTATGAAAAGGTAGATCTTTTGTAAAATCAGCCAATGACTGAACTAAAGTTATTTCCCAAACAGTCAAAACCGATTTTGAATTGTTCGATGCTCACAAACCGATGAGGAACAGGAGGAAAACCTTTACAGAATAGGATGTAAACGGTTTTAAAAGGAAATAAACCTTTTGGATATTGCGCAAGATGTGATTCCAAACAATTCTTCAAACATCAATGCCCTCGTGGATTTGTGCGAGGTTCATTCCTACAGATTGACTTGGACAAAATTATCAGGGAATTTGCCATGAAAATCCTAGACGAATGTTATTAAGCAAGACGCTGTGTAAAATGTTAAATATTACTGTAAAATTTTCAAGGATTCATAATTTTGATAAATCTTGTAATTTGCCGATTTGCTAAAACACATGTTCCCCACCAAAATGAAGAAGTGTGGTCGAAAAAGATTTCTCTAAAACCACTAAAATTTCTTAATCAAGAGGCATTCCAGTATAACATTTAAGAAAATAAGAAAATTTCAGAAAAGGGCGTGGTTCCGTTTACAGCCAAAATAAAAAATTTTTCCGGTGTACAAAAAAAGCACCCTACTTTTTAATGTAAAACCG
Source organism: Phacellophora camtschatica (assembly GCA_036873815.1). Classification (NCBI taxonomy): domain Eukaryota; kingdom Metazoa; phylum Cnidaria; class Scyphozoa; order Semaeostomeae; family Ulmaridae; genus Phacellophora; species Phacellophora camtschatica. The sequence goes on along the minus strand of JAYJMH010075031.1, from coordinate 9,301 downwards.
GTCGCCATATTCTCCTGGATCCGCCCCTGCGTTAATTCAAACATTCTCTATTTCGAACAGATATCGATAGTTCACTATTTCGAACAGATATCATAGTTCATCTTTCAATAGTTCAAGTCAAAATAAATGGGAACGTTAAACATTCAAGAAAAATAACACGATCACCTTAATTATATATAATGTTGCAAACCTTTGAGACTCGACTTGCCATGTCATTCACTGATGTTATTCCATTTTAGTTTTTCTGTCGGATAATCGGTGTACAAAAATTATCTTTCAGAATGAATCGAACTGAACATGACTCAACAAATTAATTATATATGCTGCTACTACTGACCTCTTGAAGTAAGCACCAAACACAACCGTCATATTTGTCTTATGCATTTGTTTAACAAATCTTTACATCGAACGTGTTTTCACTAGACATAAAACTATTCTGAACTATATGATATAACTTTTTTCCTTTGATATGTTGAAAGCATTTATTATTTATGCAGAGAGAGAGGAAAACTCTGTAAATATTTTTATACCTATAATTTGCAAATGCACAATGAATGGACCACTTTAAGAGTGTTTAAACACTTGACTATAGTAAATGTTTCGAGGCGAAATAAAATATACATACAAACATGCATGTTCTGAATACAAAATTATCAAGAAAATGTGTAATTATATTTTGTAAATGAATTTCTGGCCTCCATTAAGCCTTGTTTTCATTTGATCTGTCGTTCCCATAGTTGGAAAACTTTCCAGCAACCAGAGCGGTGGGAACGTGCAAATGGAAACTACACTTCATTTTGATCAGCGATAGTAGCGACACGAGCAACACTCTATCGGAGAGATAAAATTTGCTCCATCTCAGGGACAGGAGCGACTGCGACTGGAGAGATCCAAAATAAATGAATGGAAGTAAGAATGGAAATATGAATTTATAAACACTCAGCGAGCCCCGCGACGTTCTGCGTGCGCATGTTGTTTCGTTAATACAGTATTGGGGCCACAAACTACTCAATCGCTTCCGCCATTCCTGTTGCTTCTGTCACTGGAGGAATCTTTAGCGATCGTAACGATGATAGCAACAGGAAAGATCAAATGGAATTGATTTACTGATTGATTAAAAACATTTACTGATTGATTAAATGAGGATTAATTGTAATTTTATCCAAGTTAATAAGGAACTGGGTACTAATTGTTAATGTTTAAATTGCCTCGTTTTGAATTCGAGAGATAGTATAAAAAGAATTCACCTGTTCTGCGCAATTCTCTTGGATTTTAGTCCCTGTACTAACAGAACATGAAAACGCTGGCGATGCAAATTTATTTCCACCCAGTTCGCACTAGAAAGTATATTATCACATTATCACAAAAATAATAATCGAAGCTAGGCTAGGGAAAAGAGGCGTCTCTACTGGTGTGACATGTGCATTGACCCAATTAGGGAATTACAATAGAATAACTCAAACCCTCAAGGGAAACAAAAAGTTGTCCGAGTTATCGGGAGTTCGAGCTATCGGGAGTTCGAGCTATCGGGAGTTCGAGCTATCGAGGGACAATTCAGTTCCGAAAGGTTGCAGGGGACATAGGAAATTTTTCGAGTTAAGCGAGTTCGAGTTACAGGGGTTCTGCTGTACTTAATTCTAAGTCTAAACACCGAAATCTGATAAGTTTCAAAATTGGCTAGCATGAGCTTCGGTCAATGTACAAGCGTCCAACCGCCGATTACCGCCAAATGATAAGACTAACTTATTGGTTACTATAACGGTCAACTTGAGGGGTATTTTTGGAAAGAAACAAAAAACTTTCATAATTTATGTCAGAATGTAGACGATTAATACGAACATATTGGAAGAAATCAAAAACACTTTTGCCCATTTGTTGTCCTTTTCATTGGTAATTTTAGGTCGTTTGCAGTATTGCGTACCGGTCGAGATGCACAGTTGTAATTTCTTGTAAATATGCCTCGCGTGTATTGTCGTTTCATTCAGGGATTTAAAAACAAAAATGTTCGATTCAATACTTATGAGTTCTTCCACGGTCTTTGTGGCATGCATGGGGTATCAAAGCTATTGTTTTTATAGTTTTTATAGTTTTCACGGTTTTATAGTTTTTTCAGCCAGTTTATTATAGTTGAACCAGCGCATTCCCAAACAGTCACTTATTGATCCAAAAAGTTAAACATTTGAAAGATCGAAAGAGTTTAATTTTGTTGCAAATGTTACATATTCTTGCGCAGTTACGTCGAAGACAAAAACACACTCTCATTTTTATGAGAACGTCGATTTTTCTATTGTTTTCAAAATTCGATATTTTTCTGTTTCTTTAAAATTAAGAAGGATTAGATTCAGAATGAGTTCAAGTGCTAGTATAAGGTTCTAAAATTAACTCGACTAGGAGAGTTAGCGAAATAAATAGCTTCATTTCTAAACCTCTCATTCTATTTTCGAAATGTCAACGGTTTTTCCTAGATGAGACCTTTTTGCTAAATCTCACCTTCCTCTCGGAATCTTAAGACTTTTTTCCAAAAGACAACGAGTAATAGTCAATTTCAATTTGCCGATTTGAAAAACACAACGTTCTGAAGCCCCGTGGGAACAACATGTCGTACTCGTAACTCATACTCGTTCTGGATTTAACCATTCTCCAAAACTTCTGAAAAGTATGCCTCCAAAACAGCATTAAAAAATTGCAATTACCTTTACTCTTTGACTCTTTGAAAATTGCCGTGTTGTCTAAAATTAATTCAGTCTTTCCTAATGTTCACAGTAAGATAATTTTTTTAGATTGGAAACAAAATCGAATTTATTAGATTGGTTACAATACTTTTCAAGCATTCAGTTGAACAAGAGTTGAACAGAAAACCAAAACAAACAAAGCCACGTTTTGATTTTCTGTTTGAGAGAATTCGCTTTGTCTTGAATGGCTAATCGCTTTGAAATTGGCGTGTCAATTTCACTATTGTTACAAAATCTGCTCTTGTTACTCAGTTTTGAACCCCCGCTATCTTGAATTCTCAATGGGAAAGGAAATTTGCTTAAGATCATAATTTCAGATAACCGAAGCCACATCAACACTGAAAGCTCTCAAGGGATATACTATTAAACAGTTCGAGCTAGACAGGAGTTAGAGCTAGAGAAGTTCCACGAAACAAGGGCAGATTTTGTGACAATAGTGAAATTGACACACCAATTTGAAAACGATTAGCCACCGAAGACAAAATGAATTCTTTCAAGTAGAAAATCAAATATGGCTTTGTTTGTTTTGATTTTTTGCTTGAGAGAATTCTCTTTGTCCTCGATGGCTAATTGCTGTGAAATTAGCATGTCGACTTTGCTATTGTTACAAAATCTGATCTTGTTGCTCTGCAACTGATTTTAAACTGATTCCCACCGTTATTGGACTCTATTAGCAAATAATTGTGGCATATTAAAAACAGAAATAATTACGCTTCTAACGTTTGTTTTCATTGTTTTCCCCTAAGTAGATCCCCATCAAACAAAACCCTAGAATCAACAATACACAAACAATGCAAAATTTGCTACCCTATCCTTATAAAAAGTCCGACAATTTAAAACATAGCATAAAATGGGTTATGTAGTATGACTATAAGAGTGACTGAAATCCGAGCTCGCAAAAACTGAAATCCACATGCAATACAATAAAATCAGTGTATTCTGAATAGCTTTTAAAAAGGCAGGCATAGCGCAAACTCAAAACAACACTGACATGATATTCACATATGTTAAGGTGTGCTGCTGTGAGGCACTGAAATTGTCTGTTTTTTTGTCTGCTTAGAAAGTCTGTTTTAAACTGTTTCACTTCAAACACAACTGTGAACAGGAAAATGTTTATATTTACAGTCAATTGTCTTTTGCAGCAGGAACCCAGGACTGCCAAACACGTTTTTGAAAATCAGCCAGCTTGGTTTCTTAATATTTTGACAAATTACATGGAGTTGGGCTAAGATGTCACATAAAATCTCATCAATACCCCGATCAATATATTTTATTATTGGAAATGATTTCCATCATTTAAATTAAATTTTTTAATCAATTTCCAAGCTAATTTGTAAATGTTTGCTAAATATTCAGCCAGTAAAGTTTAATGAAGGGATCTTATTGAGTGAATACAATTGTCGGCTTTCTATGAAAGCTAAAGCTAATGTTTGTGCAAAACAAACCAAATTGTTAAAAAAGTTGAAATAAAGAATACACTGTTACAGTCAAATTTCTATATGCGGATACCACTATAAAACGAGCATCTCATTGCAACGAACACACTGCTTATATAATTTTCCGGATGTAATTTAGAGTCCCCTCACATGAGAAATTTCAAATCGGTTTGAACTGAACTCAGGTCGACCTTTAACTCAATTCGGTCTGCAGTCAGATCCCTTCCACTGCTCACATGAGGGAGGGTGAAATGAAACTCATCCGGTCTGAACTCATTTCAATTCTTTAGATCGGTTTGAAAAATTTCTGGTCGACTTGAAATTTACATGTGAGCAGAAATATTTTTTATTTTGGGGTGACATTGTGATGCCGCGTGTCTTTGGAAGACAAAAATCTACCCTGTGAGCCTACCGAAGATGAAGATCTTTCAATGACTGTGCATCACCAGGAGAGCAACTGACACTGTCATGCCACGTGAAATTTCCTGCTGCATTTTGCGCGTTTTAGAAAGACAAAAATGTAGTGTGCTGCGGAAGATAAAAGTTTTGCAAAGATATATACAAGATATATTTGCAAAGATATATTCGTCTTTAAAAGATAAAACTCTGCCGTGTGAGGATCTCAAAGATTTTCACGAAGACAAAAATTTTGTTTTAGAAAGACAAAAATCTACTGCGTGCGGTATTTGGTTTGATTTAAGTGATGTGAAACAGTTAAAAGTGAAAAAATTATTCTTGAGAGCAGTAAATCGATTGATCGTGTTTACCAACTTGGATAAGGAGATGAAGAGTTCGTTCACATGAGAGCTTTCACACCGGTCTGAGATTCTTGCCAACTTGAGTTCAATTCGGGTCTATTAAAATCCCATTAAAAAATTTCGAGGGCTTTTACATGATAGGGAGCTAATTGAAACTCATGTTGACTATCAACTGTTCACTATATTGCTATCAACATCATGGCCTGAGTTCAATTCTCTTCTTTAAACAGGTTTGATATTTCAAGTCGTGGATAAATTCTGATGTAAACAAAAACTTTTCAGATCGGTGTGAACTGAAATTGTGAGAAAGAAAGAGAACTGCGTCTTGGGATTGGGTTCTTGCATCGCATGCGCATTGATGTTTTAGTCTCAATTGAAACCGGTTTAAAATCATCATGTAAACTAAACGCAAACAAAAATTTGCAGATCTCGCTGAATTTCAGGCTGGTTTGAAATTTTAAGTCGCCGTGAGTTTCAATTCGGGTCTAGCATGGCAAAAGCGGAATTAATTATATCTTCCAAATACAAAATCGAATCTTTTCACGGCTTTCAATAACGAATCGCCAAAACTTAAAAAATAAAAAAAAAATTAACGAATCGGCAAAAATACCATACAGCCTATTTTGGGCATAAAGTATTGCGTGAATGCAACTTATATTTCCTCCGTTTACAGTTGTTCAAGTCTATTTCCATGAGCTATTTTTAAACCTTCTTGTTTCATAGAAATGAATTCAAGCAATTGTAAGCAAGAGAAATGTAAAGTTGCCGTTCCTTTTTACACAATCTGCATTACCTGTAATTATCTAAAACTCCCAAATATTTCCATGATAGTTACTTTGTTTCAAAAAGATATATTTCAAAATTGTATGAAAAATCAATAGGACCACCTATATGCCCGCCCTGGATTTTGTGAGTCAAAAACAACTTATATTTAATCTCAGTGGGGTGGGATTACACCTGATTTTTACAAATTTGCTACCTCCCAACTTACCCCAAGTCTATTTCGTGCCAAATCACAAATTTTTATTTCAAAGTACATCATGAAAGTACAGCATTCTCTCGATATGGCATTGCCTCGATATATTGAGTATGAAATAAAAATTCGCGATTTGAAACGAAATAGACTTGGGGTAAGTCTACCTCTCACCCTTCTCATAATCATCATTAAAGTGTGTTTCAGGTCATTATTATAATTAACATACCATTTGTAGCATACCAAAGATGACAACGTCAGCGTGTGCCAGTTTCAAATCAACCGTTTTCTTTAATTCCTGCAACCTCTTTAAACTTCAAAGCCTCTAAACATTTGTCGAAAAAACTAGAGTAAAACTTTGAAGAAAATTTGGCATCTGCGAACACTGTTGTAATCACAAGGGAGGAAAAATAGGTTGATTAAAACGCCCTTCCAAAGTCAATGTTGTCAATACCAATTCTCCTGTAATAAAACAATTGACAAATATTCATTTATAACATTTGCTAACATTTGAAGTGTCCCTATAGCAAATAGTTAAGTGTTTGTAATGTTTTTCTGTTGAAAACGTCTTTCACATGTAAAAGGAATTAATCTATTGCATTCCAAGTTGCAACAAAAAATGTATAACAAACAGTGTTATGTTAGCAATGATTACTGTAATAACTGCGAAGTGGTTAGAGCGCTCACTATGCAGGCGGAAAGTCATGGGTTTAAATTCCAGCCGAGTCATACCAAAGACTTGGAAAATCATACTCAGAGCCTCTCCGGTTATCGCTCGGTATCAAGAGTTTAACGTTGGTAATTGGTCTTTGGATCATGTGTAGGAGTTGCACCACCCCTACCCTCGGGTATCAGCGAACGAAAGAAGAGCCTTTGGGGCACCTTCTCCGACTACGGTCAACCAACTTATTAAAAAAATATAACCTCTCCTAAAAATAGCCAGTTTTTTGGAGAACAATCATGTTCTATATTGAGCTTTACATTTATTCTAAAAAATAATTACAAGTAATTCAAATAGCACAATTTTCGGACAAAAATGATTCTAAACATTAAAATACCTCCTGTTGTGTAGAAAAGGGTGGAACCATAGTTGCCACTGTGATATACCCTCCCTTGATTATGGAGTCTGGACAAAATGGCTAAACACATTTCGGGGAGTTGAATTGCATTTTGTGGAGGTGGAAACCTGTTTGGGGAGTCAGGTTCTATGGGCTGTGGAGGCGGTTTTTAGTTCATGGAGGTGGCTTTCATTTCGTGGAGGCACAAAGGTTTCAATTACCTTTTCGTCATGTAGGCGAAATGATTGACAGCACTTTTCGTCATGTAGGCGAAATGATTGACAGCACTTTTCGTCGTGGAGGCAAAATGAATGAATAGCCTTCCAGCTGATGTTAAAAGGCATCCTCTCTAACTATTTTTAAACAAAATATTTAGGGTGGAAACTTTTCTTTTAATATTTATTGCATTTGATTAAATTTCACTTTACATTTTAACATTTGTATACATTGTAAATTAGGTTAGCTTTCTTAATAATTAATTTTTATACTTTAATATTGTGGAAATAGTTTAGTGGAGGGTTCCTTGTATATCAATTACAACTGTAAATGAAGGATGCCCTCCTAAAAGATTTGAAATATGAAATACATGAAAACCTTGAAAACGAGCCTTTTACCGAAGGGCTATCTCCATTAAACTAAAAGCAAAATAAAACACGTCAACACTTTCTCTGTATTAGTTGTAGTTGCTGTAATGTGAGGTGCGGACCAACAAATGGGTGCAATTGCAGTTCATGCATGAGATTAGATTTGAAATCGAGAAAAATTTTCAAAGATTACTTCATCAACAGAGATGGCTTTCCTTCTTAAGACAGGCCATTATTATCGTGGAAGAAAAGTCATGGAGAAGGTCCAAAACTGCGATGGATATTGCGGACCAAATAATGGTCCAAATTGTTCGCCGTGTGGCATCTTGGAGACTCAAGTTGAAGGTCGCTATGCTAATGTCTGGAATAGAAGCGTTTGAAGAAAGAACAAAAATGACTGAACGCAAACACTGCTGATTTTGTATTCTTTATTTGAGCTTTCAATAAACCCAAATTGCTCGACGTGTCGCATCTTGGAGACTCAAGTTGGAGGTCGCTATGCTAATGTCTGGAAATAGAAGCGTTTAAAGAAAGAACAAAAATGACTGAACGCAAACACTGCTGATTTTGTATTCTTTATTTGAGCTTTCAATAAACCCACAGAGCATTTACATTAGTTTTCTTTCACATAACTATTACACCAAACATTTTTGATAAAAAAACATGTTTGGTATTGTTGTAAGGTTCTCTTAACTATAAGACTTCCAGACACTAGACACAAACATGATAAGACGTCTAGTGCTGTAAAATCATTTGGAGTTATTGTGATTTCAAATATCAATATGTTATCGTCGTTATTAAAATTTGCTTTTCAGACGTGCCAATGAAAAAATAGCTTACATTCCTTTTCAGAAAAAAAATTTTTGCTCAATCAATGAAGTGTTTCCAAAAGTTAGTAAGTAAGTAGGTTATCATATTTAACGTGCCTAGCCCGTGAAAGTCTCGAGATGACTTGTTTCCAGCAGGGGACACGGGGCATACAGTTTCAGTAAAGGCATACACTTGCTAGGCATGGGTTTCTGCGCTTGGCGCAGGGGGACCCCTCAGGGCGGCCCCGGCCCTTCCTCTCGATGTGACCACACCTCGTGATTCCTTTTGCCTTTGCCTGGAATTGCAGAGAGTTAAGGGCGGCTTACACTAGTGCCATTTGCTTGCAATTTGCTTGCAAATTGACTTACAGCTGTCTTGCATGCAAGTATTTCTCTGTGTAAAGGGCCTTGCAATTCCCACGAAAGTTCATTTCTCTTCAGTTTTTCAATTCGATAATTGGGCGCGCACAACGAAATATTTATGAACGCGTTCATAAAGTTTTCCTTGCATGCAATTTCTTCAAAAGCGCCGACAATGACTTAACGATTTTCTCGCCCAAAAAGCGACACTTTGTGTGCAAGAGCAAGATGGCGTATAGATCCAAATTATTCGAAGAATGTTTTCGAAACAGACAAAAAGAAAGCGAAGAAAAAAGGTATGAATTTTTTTTCAAATGCATTTCTGTTCTGCTTCTCTTTTGCTTCGGGTCTGTTTTTGCTTTTCTTTTGCATTTTTAGCTTCATCGCGCAACCTATTAAAATTGCACGAGATGCATCCATGCCAACATCACCTTCAACAATATACTCTCGCAATTCAGCCATTTTTAAAAGGCATTTGCAAAAACGGCGCCAAAACTTCACTTTTGGCACGAGAAAATCGTTGAGTCATTGTCGGCGCTTTTGAAGAAATTGCATGCAAGAAAAAACTTTATGAACGCGTTCATAAAGTTT
>JAYJMH010075020.1:0-10741 GCA_036873815.1 Phacellophora camtschatica | reverse complement strand
TCCTCTCGATGTGACCACACCTCGTGATTCCTTTTGCCTTTGCCTGGAATTACAGAGAGTTAGCAGCTTTCCTCACATTTTCGCAGCAAGTATGACCTTGGTGGGATTCGAACACACGACTTTGCGATCATGATCCCGGCGCCTTAACCGCTAGGCCATGCTTGTTTTCTCATTGTTTTGGAAGAAAAACCTGTACTTAAATTTGAAAATTTTGATTTTTTTATTCCTTTATCGTTGTTGACCATCAATTTTTCCCAGGTCACTTTTAGATTTCCTCTTGTTCCTTTTCTTCACTCCTTCTAATCCTAGGCATGTTCCCTGTTTCCTTGTGCAAAGTATCCTTAATAAGTAATGCTCCTAGACTGTTTAGTTTGGGGGAAGGGCATTCCGGAAAAGTGACTATTTTTACATGGTATGGCGTTCGTATCTGGGGGTAGGCAGATGAGTTTTTTGACTGAGGGGTTGGTAAATTAGTTGACTGGAACGGCTGCAATGGGTTTACTTACTCCAACAGTAAGCGTTTGTACCCTCTAGCCGAACCCTCGCCCCACAACTCAAGACCAGAAATAACTGTAGAAGATGGTAGCCTTAAAAAGATTGAGTTAAAAAGAAATTTTTAAGTACTTTTATAACATCCACACAAGAACAAAGTCAGAAAAGAGTCATTGTACATTAGTTTTAAGTGTTTGAAATGTTTAATCATCTGCATCTAGCGGATTTCCATTTATTGGCAACATCTGAGAGATCAATTTTGTCAGTTTGTCCTTTCTCGAATGCCAACAGCATCAACTAGTTTTGACTGCGAAAGGCGATTTCTCAAATATCATCGCTCGCAATTGCAAACTGATGATGGAATTGTTAGGACAAGGCGGTAAACCTTTGCCACGGATGCAAAAAGTCCGTTGTCTTTTATTTCTTTCATGGCGACCTGTAATGCTGTGAATGTGTCACTGTTCATCTTATCTGAAGCAACTCTGTCCTTAAAGAATTTCACGAAGATTTCTTGCTCTGCGAGAAATGCATCCACATCGGGCAATTCAATTGGATATATTTGAGACAACTGAAATGCAGCCTCTTTTATCTCACTGCTGCATGTATCAGACATACTCGAATCTAAAACATCAAGCAAAGGTTTAAAAGTAGACGAAACAGCTTCCTTTTCATCTTGCAGTACAGATACCAAAGTGTCAAGCAAACGATTCATCTCCTTTCGATAAAATGTTGGATAGGTAATTCTACCCCATTTTCTGGATTATTGTCTAGACGGCAAAGAGATTTTCTTGTATGATGGACTCATTCAAAGTCCTTCACTTCATCTATTCCCATTCTTGTTGCAAAACAAACTGCTGAAAATCTAACCTCACCACCCCCAAGGTAGCCTATTTCCCCCAGAATTTGGAAAAATCTTGTGAATCATATTTTGAAAATTGGGGATTCCGGATTCCTCACTACCCCCTTGGCTCAACCAATGTAATTGATCTAAAAAAAAATTATCACTTCAAATTATTTTGATTTTAAATACCAAAACTGAAAATGCCACCCGTTTACTTTTCCAGCAAAGACAAAGACAGCTTATAATTTAGCTGAATGTTGTGGAGAGGGAAAGAAAACTGCTGGCATAGTTAACGGGGTTACATCATGTTATGTCAAGCCAACAAAAAAAATCTATTCATCAAACATGTGTCTGACTGTCAAAAAGATCTGCTGCATGGGAAGAGAGAAAGATCAAGTTTGTCAAGCTGGAGAAGTTTTTTCAAGGTATTCGACAATTTATTAAAGTTATAGGGGTATGTAATGCTTGGCTGAATTGGCAAGCATTCGTATTTTCAAATATTTTTAACCGTTGTTTTTTAAATTACGTCCTTTATTCCAAGAATATAGCAACGTTTCAAGAATAACATTGTCATATTTAGTAGTACAACGAGAAACTCACTAAATCGCGAGAAGACCCAGATGCATCGACATCTAGCAGCAAACAATTTTCACCCAAGTCTAGAAAGTGGGAGGGTATTACCCTCCCAATCCCCTCCCCTGGCTCCGCCACTGGGCAAGATGTTGTCAAAGAATAATTTGAAGTGGGGCTAAGAATCAACCTATTGATGTATTTTAAAAACAGGAATTATAGAAAGTCATTAATGAGGAAATTCTCAGCAACCAGGACGAAATGGTAAATTATTGCTAAACAGCATAAATTGTTGAAAATTGATAAAGTCACACTTTTACAATTCAGTGATTGATTTTGTTACTTTAAGATTTGAATTTCAGCCGTATTAAATATTTTACTATTTTGAAATGTTATTCATACACATTTTTTATCTCCCACGTTACCAATCATTGTGTTTATTTACCAGAGAAACATCAAATGCAAATTTCCAATGTTCGCAGTCTTCGATGAAGAATACTTTACATGGATCTACATTTCTTGAATGTTGCGAGTGTTGCCGACTAGGAAAATTTGCTGCTTCCCGTAACAAAACGTGTGGCCACGAAGATCTTCCATTCAATGGAACTTGTGGTGCCATTTATCAACGGTGCTGCACTCTCGCCAATAAAGGTACACCTCTAGGAATTAAAGTATTGTCTTTCAATTTAAATATTGGGTGACTAAAAAACCGTTCATTTATGCAGTGCGGTGAGACAGTAAAGCTAGAAATCCGTGAGACAGTTATTCTCGAATTGTATACAAAACGATTTTCGAAGGGGAAACTTCGAGTTTGAGATATCGTCCAGTCATCCCCAACCCCCTGCCATCATGTTTACACCTGCAACCAAAACTGAAAAATAAAATAGCCTTTATCCATTATGCTTTTAAGTCAATTTGAAAAGCAACTATTCTTCTGCAGTCCACATTTTGATATTGAAACAACCTACTTGCGTCATTGAAAATAATTAATTTTTCTTTAAATTAACTTAAAAGTTTACGAATTAAGGCAATTTTATATCAAGCTTTGGACAGGTAAACGTAGTTGCAGACAACTGGATGATGCCCCAAACCCTAAATTTATCTTTCGGACGTCATTCTATGCACAATTTAAGATGTTCTGTCTCACCGATACCAATCTACATCCAAGCTACATTGGGCCACGTTGAAACATAATTTTCCACCTAAAAACATGAAAGCTCAGTATTTAAGAATTTTGGGCTAGAGTGCAGTTTAGCAAGTTTATATTATTTTGATAACTGTTCACTAGCTGATTAATTGAACGATCGCGGAATTCAACGTAAAGCAACAATTACAAAATTAAGAAATTGTTTGCTGTCTGAAATCAAATTTCTTGAATTAATGGAAAAGAAAGAAAAACAAAGCTGGTTTCTCGGGGCGGCAGAAGTTTCTTTTGAAGCTGCTGGGAAATATTTGCACAAGAGCCTTTATATAACCTATAAAACCAATAATTGTGTCGTTGATGGCAAAAATAGTACTTCCCAATGCAATATTTAGAAAAGAAAAGTACTCCCCAAATTCTTTGATAAATCATTTGCCAAAATCCCAAGCCTTGCAGATAAGCCATTGGGGAGGAGCGCAAGTGAAACGCGATACTCAACGAAAAAATCGTTGCTTCTCAAAACCAAAAATCGTCGTTCTCGGCGACAAAAATCGTCCTCCGTGTACGCTAGGCTGATCTTTTCCTTGTCAATATCAATACTTGTTTCATCAACTTCCACTACAATTCTTTGATCAGTATTAACTGTTTTGTAAATGAAAGTCAAGCATTGGCTGTCAAACTTTTCAAGGTTTTCCGGCAACTTGCATTAAGATATTTCGTGCAGAAGATATCTCCAGAACGAAAACTGATATTGAAAATCATAGGTTTTTACGGCTAAAATATGCTTGAATTTAGGGTAAAAGTATCTTCCATCTCATGTTTACGCGAGAAAAGTAAAAATCCTAGCTAGCTCACATTCACATTACCTCGTTGTACCATACTTAATGAAATCTTGCTAAAAATTATTCTTTTGCTAAAAAGGCTCGTTACGCAAGAATTCCCCAATTCGAAAGATATTTATTAACTTTACGAGAAATTCCGAGTGTTAAGGCAACTATAAAATCCATTGCTCGGGGGCTGATCTTCGACCGTTTTAGCTTTTCCACAAATGAAATGTTGTCACTGTTTTCTACAACATGCTAAATCAAAATATTTATAATTTTATCTCTTTTAAAATTGTTACCCAAGTGAGTGAGTGAGTCATCGTATTTAAGGTGCCAAGCCCGTAAAAGTCTCGAGATGACTGGTTTCCAGCAGGAGACAAGGGTCATACAGTTTCAGGCACATACACTTGCTATTCTTTAAAGGCTTGGGTTTTCTGCGCTTAGCGCAGGGGGGCCCACCAGGGCGGCCCCAGTCTTTCCTCTCGATGCGATCACACCTCGTTATTCCTTTTGCCTTTGCCTGAAACTATAGAGAGTTAGAAGCTCTCCTCACACTTTTGCAGCAAGTATGACCATGAGTCACGCGCCTTAACCACTAGGCCATGCTTGTTTTAAGTCTTTTTCACTAATTTCATGCTTGTCGAATTTTAACATTCATTGTCAATACGATGTTAATGTTTAGTTGAGTTATTTTTAGAGAATTATTTTTGACACCTTTATACATGTTTTTCACAAGAATAGCTAGCTTCAATTTTAGCATTGGTTTTTGTTTATATTCTGGACTGATTTTTACAAACCTGCTACCCTACAACCTTTTCAGAAACATCTTTAAATACTTTTTTGTATCTAGCGTAAGTTATTTCTGAGATAGACTGGTGATTTTTATATAGGTTTCTCTCAGAAAAAACTATAAAAGCTGATTTCGCAAATTGTATTATTTTTAGGCGTATAAATTCTGTTCTTCGTGTTACATAACAGAAATTTAATGTGTGAAAGTACAATATAAAGCATCTTTTCATCCTCAATGACAAACAGGCTTTATTCATAAAAGCTATTATTTCAAATTTTGGACAGACTATCTCTTTCAGTTCCAACCACTAACGAAAAATAAACGGAATGATTGATGATTCCGGGGGAAAAAACTATCGCTTTACGACAACTTGACCTGATTTATGAACCTTTTAGTCAAAATTTTAAAATTTTTCTGCTCAATATTAAGTAGCGAGAATAACGTTATTTTATTCTCTTATCATGAAAACCGGGATGTACTACGACTAGACGTTACTCACAATTAAATGTCTAACCACAACAGAACATCCAAATTCACCCAAAAGATAGTAACACGCTTGACAAGGTCAGATAAGAAAGATATTGCCTTTAGACAACAAATAATATACAGGTTGTCTCAAAGCAATGTAACAGCTTCGAGCAAGGCTAGTAGTGCGACTTTCACTACAAGTTATTCGAAACAATTTTTAAAAAATTTCTTGGTAGTCAACATAACATTTATGGCTAGTTTGGTAATACTTATGCATCGAGAGTCAAGATATTAATTCTGAAAATTCAAATTTGCCTCCAACCCCAAACCAGAGGTCTATATTTTGGTCAAAACTAAGTCATAGGCTTTTACTAATGAAGGGGGAATGAATGTAATGGTGATTGGAAACACACTCGGGCAAAAATAAAATAAAACTGAAAATTAAATGTTTATTTATGGATGCAGCCACTATGACGAGCTTTCTCTTTTTTCAGCATTCATTTTTAACAAAAATCTACCGAAATGAAACAATAATTTAAGTTTTCAAAAATGTAGTCATGGACCTGCATGGACAACTGATTTTCGAGATCCTTTTTGGAAACATTATTCAGAAGTCTTTCCATAAAACAAAATATGTTGTCTGGAACACCGCCGTTGTTCGGAAAATTCTAAAACACCACCTTTAAGAGCTTAAAAATTAAAACCTCTGGTTTTGAATGGGATACAAATTTGAACTTTAAAAGTTAACTATCGAGGATTACAATAGCTTTGATCAAACCTGCTACCATTGTTTTTGGGACAACCGTTACAAGTACTAACAATTTAAAAAGTTAAATAACAATTCGGTTCCTTAAACAGAGGAGCTTGAAAGTTTAAGAAATTAAATCTTTATAACTAATGCCAATTGGATGCAACACATTTAATGATGCAGATATTGCCAAGCTATCCGGTGGCGATATTTTGTTTAAAAAAGAATATAATGATAAAAAATACACAAATAAATTAATGAAATCTGCTTCAAATGTTTCTTAAAATTAAGGCATAAACACGATCAGCAGATTTTGGTGAAAAATTCCATCGCAATCACGTCCTGTTCACAGGCTAGTCCAATTTTCTGCTAAAGAGCTATCATTTTTTGCGCACGTAAGAGACAAACTGATTCCATTGTCTTGCATTCCCTATTAAGGGCCTGACTACATGAGAGTTCTCACCATAGGGTTGAAGTTTCATCCCCTTTACCCGAGGTGAAAATATTTTGAGGTTACATGAGATTTTTCAACCCTGGAGGGGTGAAAAATTCGACCCAGGCTCAAACTTTAAAACAGGTTAGATGCGCCATGTCAAACAATAGTGATTAAGTTTAAGAACGGGGTTTCAAGGCTTCATCTCGGGTTGACCAACGAGGGATAAAACTTCAGCCCCTAAACTAAAGCAAGCATGACCTAATGGTTAAGGCGCCTGACTCATACTTGCTGCTTGCTGCGAAAGTGTGAGGAGAGCTGCTAACTCTCTGTAATTCCAGGCAAAGGCAAAAGGGACCACGAGGTGTTGTCACATTGAGAGGAAGGACCGGGGTCGCCCTGAGGGATCCCACTACGCCATGTGCAGAAACCCATATCTTGCAAGAATAGCAAGTGTATATGCCTGTAATTGAAACTGTATAACCCGTGTCACCTGCTGGAAATAAGTCATCTCGAGACTTTCGCGGGCTAGGCACGTTTAATACGATAACTCACTCAAACTCCCCCAGCCCTATCGTGAATTTCAACATTTAATCCTGCAAATAACAGGTTTTTGACAAAAGACGGGATGCGAATTTTAACCTCGGGTATAGGGGATGAAATCCCAGCACTATTGGGAAAACTCTCATGAAAACTCTCATGTAATTGATCATAGTTTGACGACATTTTCTAATTTGCTGTTGTGTTGAGCATTTCCACAATCAACCTTGTATCGATTATCTCTTTTAGTTACAAATCCCCCAAAACAAAACATCATCACTCTTAAACCCTGGCATGATCGGGCAAAAATTCGTGATAAAATTGCTCACCAACGTCAACTGGTCAATGCTCGTACAGAAATGTTAAGAGAAAGTTAAAAGCGAATTTTACACAGGGCTTTTTAACCGCCGAGAGATCAAATGCTCAAAACGGCCTAAATTCGGCTTTGAAACAGGTTTGTTTCAATCTTCACGCAAGCTGATAAGTTTATTATGGATGAATGACTTTGCGCGTGACATTACTGCTGAGAAAAAGGATGATTTCAACATTAAAATCTAATGATACCCTCATTCAAATGTTGACCCGAAATTTTATTATTGTGTTTGAGTTTCCATGAATGCTGAGAAAATCGGGTTAGGTACATAGGTATCAGAATTAGGTATTTTATTTTAAAATATCCCTGGATGAGGTTGGACTATTCCTCATATTATTGATGGGTTGAATCTCTAAGGCACACCGGGGTATTAAAAATTTGCGTCGTTAGGGTTTTCATTAAGTAATAAATAAGCTGGTTGTTTATATACCTCGAATTCAACACGAGGAAATTAAAAAATATATCATTTTTCAGGCACTGAACGGCTTGAACGACAGAAATTTGTAAATTAAAGGCATTGAGTCATGTCGAAAATTAGACAGAGTATACCCAAATTGGCTGTCTTGTTAATGACCATATGAAATATTGGGCTCGCATGGGCAATGGGCCAACAGTAATATTAAATACAGTAATATACGTTGTAACAGGTTTTTGAGTGAAAATTTGTGCAACAAATTGCAGATTTTAAACAGTTACAGTGGAGTAGCACACCAAAAATATGTTCGAGGGAAAATTGTTTTGATAAATTTCATAGATGGGTTTCACATTAATTTTACTCACTTCTATGAAGACCAAGACAATAAAGATTAATTTTACTTAATTTTATCTTTATCACCTTTGAAGTCGAGTTACGTATTTAGTTAAAATAACAAAGTAAGTTCCAATAGACAAATCATTGCACATAATCTATCATGCAGCTAAACAAACGAAGAATAATGGACCAGTGACATGCGTAGAAGCTAAATGCGACCATGTTTGCGGAGAAGAAGCGTCAGGCCCAGTGTGCACTTGCCGGAAAGGGTTTAATTTGAAAAATGATGGCAGAAAATGTGCAGGTGACTAAATTGTTTCTTTTATGCTTTTTTCTTAACAGTAAAACTTTATTTTTGGTGACATTGTTTTCAGTGACATCGATTAAAGTATTAAATACCGGGCGAACGACTAAAAACTTCACCAGATAGATCAAAGTCAGTTATTTGAAAACATATCAAATTGAAAAATGTATTTAATTTTTGCAGCCTGTTGCCAAAAGCCCAAACTAGTCTTTGGTGTAACTTTCTGTCTCACTTGATAAATAATGCCATTCGAAAATTTTCGAAATTGTTGAGTTAAAATGAAGCGTTTGCCCTAACATTCGAGTCCACGTTATACATTGTAACAGAGCCGTGTTTGAAAATATCTTTTCCTATAAACATGTGAGAGAGGTTTTCGAATAACGTTTCCAATTATCAAAAAAAATTTATTGCCAATTACAAATCTGAGGCTTTAGTCTAAAATGAAAACAAGGATTGAATCTTCGGAAAGCGCTCTTTATCAAAGAAGACTAAATGTTATATCAACAGTAGTTCATGATTTTGGAAACAAAACAAACCCTATTGCGATTAGAAGTATTTTTCAGTAACTGAGTTTTATCTAGATTAGCTTATTTTAAATCATCCATTTAAAATATATTTTTTTCACCAAGATAAATTTTAATTTCGGTTAGTAATGATTAATTTTAAACTTTTTTCTGCAGATATTGATGAGTGTAAACTGGGTAGGCACAAATGCCTCTCTGGTTGGAAATGCGTCAACTTAATTGGTTCTTATAGATGCCTTAGAGACACGACAGTCAAAAGATGCAGAAATGGTTACAAGTACGAGAATGGCATCTGCAGAGGTAACATCGTAATTTTTTAAACATGTAACAAATTAGGCTATATCATATGATTAATGATCTTCACATGCCATACTAGTATTTTACATGCCATACTAGTATATCACATGCCATACGAGTAAAATGTCATTGCTAGGAGTGACTAATGTATTTATAAAATGACCAAATACGACCTACAATTTAAATTTTAAATGCAAATATTGATGAATTATTCATTGCCACTTTTTGCGACCTAACTTATTCCTATATTTCATTTGTATGCACAGATGATAACAGAGGAATAACATGTTTTTTTAACCTTTACGTAATGTGAACCAAGATGTTGAGCACATAAGCTAAACGATAAAAATTATTTTTGAAAGCAAAAACTTTTGAGAAAGCTAACAAGCTTGATTAATTTTATTAAATATCTTTGTTTTCTAACATGAATATTTAAATTTGAGCAGGGTCTACAGGGGAAAGGTAGGTAGGCTTGGGTTTAAGATGGGCAATGCATACATTGTTAATAATTGCCGCCAAAAGACTGATTTACAAATGTTGCCGAGCTGCAACTATTGGAACTACCCAGCTTGATTTTGTGGATGTTGCTCATTTTACACCAGCATACCCATTTTTAAACAGTAAAATTAGCGATATATTTCACCCCTGTAGACCACTGGCATCTTGATGAGATGACCAGCCATCTAAAATTTAGTTCAATAGAATCCCCAGGATAGAATCTTTATTTTTTTACAGCATGAATACTTTATTGCAGATATCGACGAATGCGCTTCAGGCGCAGCTGTATGTGCTGCAGGAACAGTGTGTGAAAATGTCTTGGGAAGCTATCTTTGCACAAAAAAATTAGTAGGAAGAACTTGTCCAACTGGTTATCATGTTGTCGGGGCTCGATGTATAGGTTTGTGAATTTCGAAACAGTACAGTTAGGAAACGCCATATTTTAAGTCCTTCAATACGCTTCTATCCAATTCATCAAATGATATACATTTAGTTGTAACTAACATCGATTAGTGACACTCATGTGCTTTTATATAGTAAATTATTCATCACAAGGAAATCTTTTTTCATTCTTTCCAGTGTACATCTGAGATTTGTTTGCCACTGGCAAAGGAGATTTATTAGAATGAATATTGGAACAATATTAACAAATGGGTGGCACTACATAACGATGGATACAATAAAATTATTTTCTGCTTGTGTCCGACCAGGTGAAAATAGATTCCTCATGAAAACATATGACCATAGGAAAACATATGTCTTCAAAACAGTCACAAGTGAAGGATTTTATTGTTTTTCAATTGTTCTAAACAATTGACCAATTGTTTTCCAGCCTAAATCTGAGCCTCAGCACTCTTATAAAAAAGGTTCTTATAAAACAAAGAGTTTTCTGTAGTTGTCATGTGAAGCATAGAGGAAAAATGTTTTTTATGCGCGCGCAGGCATCCAAACGAGGCTGAAAAAAGCGACGAACAATCAGCTAATTCTTTGCCATTTTGTTTTGTTATGTGACTGTAAGCAAGTCAAGATGTCTTTACCAAAATATTTCTCAGTCATTTGCCACATAATTATAGAAGTTTGATCAATGAATTGAACTGTCAGGAAAATCAAGGCTTTTGATTTGGAATTTGGTCTGGACATCACACAC
>JAYJMH010075009.1:0-10742 GCA_036873815.1 Phacellophora camtschatica | reverse complement strand
CAGTCAATCTAATTGTCTAAAATTATAATTTTGCTGAAAAACGAATGGCTCGATAGCCATTCCAGCAATTTTATAATGATTTGGACTTGGAAGTGCGATTTGTTTCTAGTAACCACGCCCTTTTTGTTGGCCAATTTTGTTTCGCCCTGCTATCGTTCACTTAGTTTCTGTCGTATTGTCCCTGTTGTGATGTCATGTAACCGTTAGTCTAGTAATGGTAAACTTTATTTGTTAAGTTTTTATAGAACATATAGACACGTGTCTATGATCACTGTTGTTATTTATGCAGGCACGAAAGATGGCATGCTGTATAAGAAGAAACGAGACAAAGATAAATGGAGTCCCAAATATTTTCGATTGTCTTCAGATACTGGCTCGTTATCCTATTACCACAAAAAAACGGTAAGGTAATTGGTTCTTAGTGTAGAATAATTGTGTAGAATAAATAACTGTTATACTTGCATTGGTTTCTTGTTTTTGCAAAAAATTGCTCTTTTCAAAAAATAATTTTTCGTGTTAAGAAGAAGAAGTGAATAATGAGATGAGATACAAGGATGATATATATTTATTGTATGTATATATTGAACAATAGGAGCGTTTAAAAAGTCCACAGTGCATTCTGACTTAAATACAAAGATTTGGCACTGTATTAGTCAAGGTATAAACGATTTTACTTCAAACTTTTATGACAGAATCGTTTTGTGAATTGCTTCATTTGTGCACAAAATTTGTGCTTCATTTGACACAAAAACTCGCTAATGATTACATGCGAAAAACGGTCGTAAATACTACACATCGAAAAATAAAAAATGTTCTCGTTTATTTGGCTTTCTAATTGCTGTCCACCACAAAGATCTTTTAATGGTATCATCAAATAGTTACATTTTCAATGGTATTACAAAATTCACGGTAGCACAAAAAGGTTTCATTTTATGGTTACAAATTTTGCCAACAGACTTGTTGTTTGTCTTGTGCTTATTTTTATAATCTGAGATGTGTCGTAAAAATTCTTTATATGTTCTCAAAGGTTTTTAATTCGTTTACTCGCCCGTCCCACATTTTGACCTACTGAAATGACACAGAGTTGCAATGAATGGGATTTTCTTGAAAAGGTATATCTGATGGAAAATTTAGGGACAAATCTGATGGACTTTAGTTACACCATTATAGAATTCCTTTAGATATTTTCTCGAACATTTTCTCGTTAGAGCAAAAAACGTTTCTTTTTGGTTGATTCTCACTGTAGTTTTCTCGACTATAATTGCTATTTTGACACATGTATTTTTTGGTTGTCTCAGGAAGAAGGTAATACGTTTTATATAATCTACTGATGAAAATTTTGACTTAATATATTAATATTATACAACCAGTTAATTAATATTAATATTATTCAAGTTTGCCACCTTACTTGTCAAAATTATGTCCTGGAGTGCTGAGATATTCTTCTTCGAATCTTAATTGCATGCAGGCTATCATCTTTTCTAAACGGCAAGGCAACACCTAGTAAAAGTTCAATAAGAAGACTTCGTAGTTATTCTCAGATTTGAATAAGAATTTATTTAGCATTAGAATTAAATTTATAGGAACATTTGCATCACTAAAAATAACTCTAAGAGCTTTCCAGTGTTGAGTAAAACTTAAAGAAATTCAGCAATGTTTTTAAAATGAAATTGCTTATGATGTTGCATTTTATGTTGTATTTTGTGATGTTGCATTTTAAATTGAAATTGCTTATGATTATGAGTTTGTTACAGGACTTGACCCCAAAACAAAGAATTGACATAAGACGACTCAACGTGCGATTGTGCAGCGAAAATAAAACCGACAAGTCTAATAGCATGGAAATTTTGATCCCCGAAGAGAAAGGAGAAGCAAGGTATATGAGAAGCATATACGTTCATTCAGACACTGGCAAGGTAATTAGCAGATTTGTATCGTATTGTCACAAATTTGCATTGTATTATCATAAATTTTAATTGTTATTTCAAGAAACAAAAATGTCACTTGTTCATTATCATTACATGGAACTGTAACGTTTTCAATGCAGAAGTACCGGATAGCAGCTATAAAGAAGTTTTAAGTTTTTACAATTATATTTTTGCTTGACTTTGATGTAAGATGCTTTAACTTTGAGTTGGGTATCTTGTTTGCCAAATTCTATTAAGTAATTCATGATCAGTGCTAAAGGAAAGTCAATGTTAATGGCTTTTTCAAAGCTATAATGAAGTACTTTCTGCTGACGGTAGTAGTGATCTTTCGGTGGATTTTGGCAAACAAGATACGAATCATCAAGGTGAAGCTCTCATAAAAATCTAAACTAAAGCTCCTCGTTCACGTCCACGTCCACGTCCACGCTCACGTTAAAATCTAAACTAAAGCTCCTTCATAACAACTTTGCAAATATTGGAACATTTTTTGGCCACCCAGTATCTTCAGAAGTTTAGTGAAATATTTGCTGTTTGAAAAGTTTCTTCATGTTTTTTTTTTAATGAATGATTTCAAAACCTTGTCCGACATGAAATAACTGTACCGGGTGTGTACCAAAAAGTGTTTGTTTGAAAAATTATCAAAATTATAACTTCTTTCGTCTTCTAAAATATATACTTTCTTAAATTTTCAAACGAGCGAACCTTTTTTTGGTCCACCCCGGTAGAATCGGTTTAAAAATTGCTTTGAATTCTGAAGATTTTTTACCCATTTTTTTGTTTCAGATTGCTTTTATACCATTTTTCCAGTTTCAAATTGCCAAGTAGGGAATTAAATATGAAAGAAATACTAACGTTAATGTTTTGATGTTTATGTTTCAGGATATAGTTGATTGGTATTTATCTATACGATCTGCAAGACTGAAAGTTCTTGGATTAGACGAATCAAACCCTGTGGTAAAACATCATTTATTTGTATTAAATAAAATTCTTTTTTTTGCAATTTTTGGTCGCAGTTATACTGTACTCAAACGGGTCTTGAATACGGAATACAAACGCTTTGAAACTTTTTACGAAAAATTCCATTTGTGCTGAAATTCCCATAATCAATCTTTTCGAGATAAGGCTGCCATTATGGAAATTTGTCAAAATTTTGATTCTTGAATCAGCTTCTGCAAGCAAAGTTTAGTCTGAGAACCAATTTGTGCGTTACTACGCAAAGTCCTGTCGCCCATGACCACCACTGGTCGCCCGTTACCGCCTTCATATAAACCATCAAACAATTTTTCGCAACACTCATGGAAAGATAACTTCGAGATAAATGGACGAAAAACATCTTGCTGGCTCCAAATAATTCATACCTTTAGAGATAGGCGGTAAAGCGCGAGTGGCGGTAAAGGGCTAAGGGACTCTTCTCATTTGTTACAGCAACACAAGAGTTTTAAGCTCATGGGAGATTTGATGACAAATTTTTTGTTAGGTAAAGGTTTCAAAATTTTAATTAGGCAAAGGTTTTATAATTAAAATTTTCCTTATTCGTGTCAATTTAAAGAAACACCATTCATTTCCAATCCACGTTAGAACAACTTGCTTGCTCAATCTTTTCAAATTTTAAACTCCCATTTGCCATGAAAGCAAATATATTTGTTTTAATGTTAAAACGGCGACGAGAAATAGATGATGTTTTTTCAAATCATGTTCAAATTAACTTGTAAATTTCACGGATTAAGTTAATTTTAATTTCACGTTTTGGACAGGTAAACGTGGTCGCAGCAGATGACTAGATGATTCTCCAAGCTCGCCCTTCGGACGTCGTTTTATGCGCAGTTTGAGATTCATTGTCTCGCATATTTCGAGCTATATCCTTGCAAACTGGGATAGTTTTCTGGGGTCGCCCGTTAGATATTAAAAGTTTTCTGGGGTCGCCCGTTGTTTGATATTGAAAGTATATCAGTAATACTTATAAAATGTTTATTCAGTGTCCGTGCACCTTTTTTTTTAGCTCTGTTGTGAGCAGCGTTTTTGGGAGGTTAGTGTGAACACAGCGTTTCCAATTGCTTTTATATGAAATTGATTAGTGTATTGATGCTCAAACTGACACTGTTTTCATCATCAAAACGTAAAAATGGGGAAAACAGAGTTTGCTCCATGCTTAAATTTTGAGAAAGCTCATTCTTTTTCAGACTTGTCACATTCTATCAAAAGATTGCATCAAAGAGGGAATGTTGAAGAAGTCCGGACCCAATGTAAGTGAAGGAATTATTTTTTTACTTGAACGAAATTAATGTGTTATTTTGACTAAAATATGGGCAAGGAAATATGTGGTTTACAGAGAATGGAAAGTACTTAATAAGTGTATATTTATAATTAGTTTTTACTTTCACTACATTTTTTATTTTGCACAGTAAAATCTAAATACCTTACTGGTACTAAATTTCGTGGATATTTTCGCAAAAACCGCCAAATATCTACCCTCTAAAAGTACAAAAAATGAAATTCGCGGAAAGAAGTACCCGCAAAATTTTATATTTTAGCATATTTTGGAAGTTTTGAATATTTATTTTTATTTTTTTCTTAATTCGCGAAAACAAGTACCCACGAAAAGCACAAAAATTTTGCTTGCGAAAATTAGCATCCGTGGAAACTAGTAGCCAACAAGGTAAATGTATAAAACAAGAATCAATGGTATTGTTAGTCATGTCATCATACAATTTTGCAGCATTATCTAAGTATCGCTTTTGAAAAAGCACTTTATGAGAAATTCAGATCCTGAATTCTGAACAGAACAATAGAAAGACAACAAATTAATTGAGAGAACATCACTTTTAGGTTGAAACTAATGGGCTTAATTTGTACTAAATTTACTTTGTACTAAATTTGTACTAAAATAAATTTTGATCTAAAAAGTCACGACACTGATGTTTGTTTTCTCAAATATGTGGCAGCACATCTCCGTACTTTTGAAAATTGTAGTCCATGCAAATTTTTTCAAGCACATAAATGTACTGTCTGCCTTTTAATTGAAATCCGTGCTAAATGTGTAAAGTGTTAGTTTGGAGATTTTTTGATGATCTTTAAAGAAATTATTTGAAGACGTTTTTATAACTTCAGTGAAAAATAACTATTTTGAAGAACTAAATTTCTGTCTTCCATCTGGAAGGTTTGACTCATGCAACCTTAAATTTGACCTCCTAGATGCGTTTCCATCTAAATAAGAATGTCGTGAGATAGAGATTAAGAATTATGTTTCTTGCATATTTGATGTAGTTTTCGAGATATCTCAATTTGAATACGTTAGTTGATGACGTCACTAGTAATACTCAGCATTTAAAAAATAAACTGTTGTGGGAAGAACATGTGTGAACATAGCTTACAATGTAGATTAAAAAGAATCAACGGACACAAGGACATACCATTTTAAATTGAATTGCAATTCAGTTCACTGAGGCAGGTGCACTGAGCATATTGCGAACAGATCTACTGACTGATCCATCTGATTGGATAGTTATTTATAGACTGCTCAGATTCTTTGCTGCAGGCAATTTCATATCCGTTGATTCTCTTTGAGCGGTATAAACGCTTTAAATTTAGTATAAACGTTCTAAATTTAGAATATAGTTTGTAATTGATCTTGTTTCGTTTTGGACAGTTATTTGTTACAACATGGAATGACCTATAGCAGCAGAGTCCAGAAAACTTTTCAACCACCCTCTTGCCAAACACATGCTTTAGTGCAAGCAAAACCTCACTGTACAATAGAAAATAGCCGTGTCTTGGGTGTGACTTAGCAGTATCTTAAATTATGTGAAATTCGCTGTTTTATGAACGACTTTGTTTTTGTTTTGATGCGTGTTGCTAAATTGTTATGAACATTCATCAGGCCCATTTCGTATCTTCTCTCTATTCTATATGGTTGAAACTATTAAAATTATTATGCCCAAGAATACTATGATTTTGTAAATCACATAAAAGTTTTGTCTCTTGGCCTAAGTGCACTTGATTATAATTGGCCTAAATCTATATCTCCATAGTCAATGTATGCGTTATTTTTTTTGCAGGAGAACCAAAGTTACCACGATAGATGGATCACACTTGAACCAAACAAGTTTTCTTACTTCGCAAACAAAATGGTTAGTTAAATACTCAACTGTATAAATGTTATCTCAACTGTATAAATGTTATCTTTTGAATAATAGCACAGTGTATACTTTTAAAGTCACACTTTTAAATCTAGTTTCATAACTTTTCCGTGGCGCACTCTCACCAAGACATCAATTGGAAGAATTGAAATGAGAGGTTTTATTATCATCAGTTTTCTATTTTCGTATAAGATAATAATACTGAAATATTAGTTTCATATCAACTTGTTCTATTATTATTTTATTTGTATACCGGGTGTCCCAAATAGAGGGACTGTGTAGCCAATCTAAGGGCGGTAGGTCGACAACCATAAACGAAGTGTAGACAACCAGCCTACAATTAGTGCCCTTTTTCAATTATATATAGTTAAAAAAGGGCACTAATTGTAGGCTGAGTGTCTCCACTTCGTTTGTGGTTGCCCACAATTGATTGTTTACATTTAGGGGGCCTTGGGATGGGGTACTGTATTGTAAGACTGGACACGTTAATCTTGGCAGATTCCTACCAAGCTGTCTGAATTTTATAAAAAAGATGAATAGGCCACACTCCTTTTTTATAAGGACCAGATGTCATTTTCCTGGGCCTCGATGTTCCTAATATCTAAGAATTTGAGCCTCAAATGTTCTTGAATGATTCTTAATTTTGCGCAGATGTTTCTTCTTCAATGTAATACCAATTTTCTTCTTTAATTTTATACCAATTAATTGAAGTCCCCAACTTTTTGGGGTATCGTTGAAACGAGGTTTGAAGAGTTGTATGCTGTCGAAGTTCGAATTTGCCATTTTTCGAAGTTTGAATTACGATTACGAGGCAGAAAATCCAAGTTCACAAATATTCCTGCGCTGTTATGAGTCGTAGTATAGCCTTGTATAGCTACGACGATCGTAATTAACTAGCCATTTTACAGGGTAGGCGGATAGTCATGCTAGTAGGATGACCCTAGTGCCAAAACAGGATAATCCTTAAGCAAACAAACACAGCCAAGAGCACTAAATCATAGAGACTTAACGTACGCGGGCTATTCCCAGATATATGACAAATAGCAATTGTTCATCTCTTTGTACACTTCGTTCTTAAAAATATGTGCATAAATGTGCATTTTATGCGCATTTTAGACGAATGATATTTGTCATATATCTGGGATAGCCCGCGTTGTTTAGTCTCTATGATCTAAGTGCTGACCTTCTTTTCAGGAGTTCTTAGATATCTGTGATCTATTTAGACTTCATCAGAGTATTTTTCAAACATTACTTTTCATTCTTGCAGGATGCCACACCGAAGGGTGAAGTACGTTTGCGTCCGGCCCCTGGATATGACGTTGCTGAAGGGGTTGATGGAACACACCCTGATGTGCCACACCCTTTCATGGTGCAGACACCAGACCGGATCTACAATTTTGGTGCAGATAGAGAAATTGAAATGGAGAGCTGGATGAAAGCGTTCAAAATAGCCATTGAAAGCGAACCGTTGGAGTCAGAGTTTAGGATGTCCGTCATTTCTACGTCTTCGAATGATTCAAATGTGAGCTAAAGGTATTCCAGGAGGGTTTTGTGTGTTTGGTAGCCTCGAGGGAGCTTTGAACATCGCTACGTGTATGTAGATGGCGTTTTGATATGAAGAATATATTATTTTATTCACAGTGGTCATTAACATTTTTTCATATTTGAAAATATTTTACCCAGGTATATTCGTGTAGTTGTCCCAAAAATTACCTTTTCTTAATTCTTTTTTTTTGCCTTATGATTTTTTGGATTGTTGCTCATTGTACTCTGCCTGAAATGAAAGTTTTACATTATCTTTCTCTTCTTTTTAAATATTGTGCGCATCTATCTATCACGTTTCTTGTCAGTGGCTAAGAAAAAGGATTAAGGCGTGCAGTTGTTCCACAGATTGTCCCAGCATATTGTTGTTTCCTTGGTTTCAGTAAATATTGCTTTGCAGTTGAAAATATTTACACGCGTTGTTACGGGACAAATTATTTTGGGAAAATCTGCTAACATGCTGCAAATCTTACGATGATAAATGATGATAGGTCACATAATATGATGCGAACGTGGGAGAACGTTGTGGGTTTATACCCACAGTTTAGTTATTTACTGGTTTTTAATGCTTTTTATATGTTATTTTTATATTCGAAAAGTTTCACTTGTCTTAAACTTGCTCCAAATGTATATTAGGATTTGATCAATGCGCATATGAAGAATTATTTAATGTCTGCTTCTGCAAAGGAGCAATGTGAAAAGCGAGAGAAAGCTTTTGGTGGACTCTGCCCTGACTACATCAGGCTCTACAGCCTAGTTCCCTGCGTCAACTCAATTTGATCGCGTTCGCATGAGAATACTGGACACCAGGATAGCGTTTTGTTGACTCCTTTCCGTAGAGCATAGGCCTCTTAGTCGAAGATGACATCAGGAAACCAGACTGCATGCTCTAGTTTTGCTTCTGCGAGGAAAATGGGGGGACCTCACGCTCAAGCGTTTGGAGTTATCCAAATATCATATCCAAACTATAACTTGTTGTAGTAAGTCTATGTGGGCGCTAGATCACAGACTTTAACGTATGCGAGTTATCCATAGACATGAAAAAGTTATTCGTTCTTAAAATACACATTTTAGAAAAATGTTTCAAACAAAATTTTATTTGTAGAGAAAAAACATATTTGTAGAGATAGTGTGTGTCCACTATGATCGAGTATCTACCAATGCTTTTCTTATTTTACGAAGTATGAGCAAAACTGGCCACGATTAATTCTATTTCATGCTTTGCTCTTTATATGTATCGTTATTTCATCGGCGGTTTACGTTTTAGTTTACAAGAATCACGATAAACCATCTCATAAGTATGAATAAAGGGTTGACTAACACAATGTATTGTTTATTCAACGTTTCTTTGAGAAAATTGTCAAACATAGGCTCATTTAATTGCTATTTGTATGACGATGAAAGCATGGACTGGAATCAATCGTTGACTATGCAGCAGAGACATTGGAAGTTACTCAGAAGTGGGACAACCGCGAAAAAATGGGCGCATAGTCAGCCTGTTCTTTTTTAATAAAAACAATCATGATTCCATTCAAAATCATTGGTTGTTCACGATTGTTTTGATTGCCAAAGGAACAGGCTGAGTAACGCCTATACTGGGGCACTTTTCTATGAACTTTTCATTTAAAAAGAGGGCACAGTTTCCCAATAACTTGAGGTGATATGCCCCCCTGGTCCCTTCGACTTTGCTATGCAGTTTTCTATACCTCGTAATTCCTCATTTTAAGACTGAACGACAACCTATTTTACTTGAAAAATTATGTAAGCATCTAATCTTACCGATAACTTTGTCCTTTACTTTCTAAAATCGATCCGTATGCTTTTTTGTGCCGATATGTAATATAATATAACATTTTTTTATTCTATAAAACTTGTCAAACGCTTAAACGTTTTTTTTACTCATCCGGTGCATAACCAAACATTTTGAAACAAAATTTGAAACAAAGTTTAAAATTGTTAGATGATGTAATTTTCTGTATTTTGCAACGATAGTATTTGATTTTACATGCTTCATATTCTTTTTTTAGCACTGTTTTTCTGTATTATGGAATAGTTTATGAGTTTGCACTCGCTCCAAAGCGGAATGTATAGTCTTTCATAGTTGTTTTAATGACCTCTAGAAAACGTATCCATTTGAATACGGCATCTTCTTTAGTGTGGACACCAAAAAACGGATACTTTTGAAAACGCTAGTAACAGTTAATGGGTTTTGAAAACCTGTTACATTACCCTTTTCTACTCTATATCACCTGAAATTTAAGCATTAGGTTTCGTAAAGCTAAGTGCAAACACCGCATGTTTTTTCAATTGTTCAAAATTACTACATTATTACAAAATTATTACAACATGAAGGAAAAGTTTAAATATCTAACCTAACATTAAAGCATTTTTGCTTAAAATCGTACCCATGTTTAGGAAATGGATTGTTTGAAGTCCAAAATGAATGGACTCCAAACCATCGCACACATCCTTATCGGTGGTTTGGCGGCATATACCTGTAGCCATATATTGGGGTGAACCCTTCATCTGGGGGGGGGGGGGGGGTTCTAGGACCTAGGTAACCATGAAATTTTTTTGTTTGTTTTTACATAGATTGCGGTGAATATGAAGCCATATTTTAGTTGTAAATTTGCTCAAATTTGGGCTCTTTTGAAGCACTTGTTAAAGCAAAATGTACTCGCGAGCTGTCAGTAGTCTTTTTACCTCTTTACACCAGCATTTCTCTAATTCTGCATTTTCCCACCATCATAACGGACAGCTCGTATGAGTAGCCCAAATTTAGGACGAAAACACCGTAACAATTCGATTAGGTCCCCTCTCGAATAAGCCCCCTTGCAGGTGATTTTTTTAATATACCCCCTTTCGAATAGGCCCCCCCCTATATTTTGTAAAAACAGATAATACTCTTTTTAGATAATGCTCTGCATCTTTTTTAGATAATACTTTCAGGGAAGTTGACTTTTGAATAACCCCACTCTCGAATATGCCCCCTGTCAAAGGTCAAATTTTGAATAAGACTGCATGTAGACTTGTTACGAGGAAAGAACAGAGTGGACGGCTTTTTGATTCAATAGAATGGTTTCTTTTGGACACAAAATTTGTTTTACTACGTAAATATGGTGGTAAGCTATAAAAC
>JAYJMH010074998.1:0-10743 GCA_036873815.1 Phacellophora camtschatica | reverse complement strand
ATATGCAAGTGCTCCCAATCAAAAATAATTGTTTGAGATCAATTTTGGGAATGAAAACAATTTATTGAACAGTGTGACAGAATTCACCCTGTATACTTCAAATCAACTTTGCAGTTTACTCAACAAACAAGACATCACTTGAAATTTCACATATCATTCAACCAACATTTCAATAACTCCTGTTACACGCATGCAATTCTCTTTAAATCCTATCAAAATTTAAAGTCTAATTAAAAATTGTTGCCGAATCATTTTATAGAATGTACTGAACAATCAAATTTAAGAATAACAACTATAACAACTAATGAGAATTAAGAATAACAGGAAAGATTACTCTTCTCCGAATACAATGGTTTGCTTCATTCTACCCCATTAAAAGGTCTACACTTAAGTTAGTTTCCTTGTCTCGTCTCAGTGCAGAGGATTGTGCGCACATACTTATGTTACAACAATAGAAATTAAAAATATCTGACGCATCAAAGCTACTGAATGTTACACGTAAATGAATGAATGCTGGATAAAATAATATTTTCTTAAGGGCAAATAATCTCAATCTCATGCAATACTAACTTTCAACTTTACAATTTCATCAATAATACCACCACCAGAAGACGCTCAGAGTGTGTAAACGAATGAAGCAAGCCATAAATTCTCTGTTTGGTCAATATATTCCAATTGCGGTGAAAAGAAATGTACAAATTCCCCCAGGTTATCAGAATTTAAATCGCGAAAAGTGCCCCCGCAAGTTTTCAATATGTATTGAAGATTGAAATTAATATATAACTTACTT
Source organism: Phacellophora camtschatica (assembly GCA_036873815.1). Classification (NCBI taxonomy): domain Eukaryota; kingdom Metazoa; phylum Cnidaria; class Scyphozoa; order Semaeostomeae; family Ulmaridae; genus Phacellophora; species Phacellophora camtschatica. The sequence continues at coordinate 9,953 of JAYJMH010074998.1, read as the reverse complement.
TTGATTTTATATTTTGTATCTGTCTTCATCTTTTATAATTCATGGTAAGACTCAACAGCCATTTTGTTATTTATATTATTAGATCTGATTATTAACCTGGTTTAAATTTTTTATTTCATTTTAAGAGTTAATTGCAGCTACTGAAATAGATTAAACTACATTACCAAAAAATTAGACAACTGAAAAAGGAAACTATATGATTCGAACTAGGCGCAGTCTCACATCTGACATCTCAGTTTGCACTCTTCACTACTCACATCAAGAAAAAATGTTCATTTACAGAACAAAAGAGGGCAAGAAAGTAGCATTGAATTGCAATTGAAGCTTTTAGTGCATGCTGAAGTTTCTTGCATTTATTTAAATATGTTGGGTTAGGTAAAAGGAAAAATTCTGAAAAAATTAAATGCTTGTTAGCCCAATGCATGATTAGTGATAATTAACAACATCGTATTTTAAGCCTCTCATGTAGGAAAATTCGCGTAAAATTTTCCAGTAAATGAAAAATTATCCTGAACGCCTGACACCCTAGAATACCACCAGTGCCCGACCCTGGACCTGTTCAAAGACTTACTGTACTCACACGCCCCAAACGTTGAAAACTGAATTAATGACTTCCTCTTTTTTGGTTCACACATTATGGTTCCTTGTAAAACCAAGATCCTGATCAAGCAAGAACGCTATTGAGAAAGAGAGAGAAGGTAGTTTCCAGTAAAATATATTGTGTTCATAATGCAAAGGTATAACAGAATGAGGCCATGAATAATCATCAGTAAAAGAACGGAAAATATAAGGTGTTCATCAGGCAAAGAAATAACACAGTCAGTTCTTGAATAATTAGCATTCAACAAATGGGAAATATAGGGTGTTCATAAGGAACAAATAATCAGCAAATATAGGGAGTTCATAAGGAAAGTGCTCTTAGATAATCAGCAAGAGTTCTTTATCAATTATCATCAGATTCTTCCTCTAGGCGGAGCCTCAATTTTTTATTTCGACACCGAGTGGATCACGAGTGGATATTGTAACGCATCCCTCTCCAACATAAAAAACCGAAAGTGATGCCAATTTCTCTCGCACAAATTTTCGCAAAAATGGGGAAATTTCAATATTAGTTCCAAGGGAACATTCTTGGCATTAGAGCCTTTCCTTAAAGAAATGAAGGTTTCAAGTTGTTCCTTGCTGCATACAGCAAAATGCATCCCGGTAGGCACTTCTGCTTTTGGTCTAAAAAATAAATCGTTTTTGGGTCACTAGTTTGACCTAGTAGGATTGAGTTATCACCATGAATTGTTGTCAAATTTTGTTCCTAGAAATAAATAAGATAAAAAAAAAATGATTGTCTTTATCTGTCAAAACGTTTGGTCACATTTTGGTTGCAAAGAGTGCTTGATACTTTAAATAAATCGAATTTATCGATTAGCCAAGCAATAAACATTTTTTAGAAACTAATAGTTTCATCGGGCTACAACTTAAAAAAATAACTCGCGTAAACATCCATACAAAAATTTGCCATTCAAACCAATCTATTCAAAGAAGTAAACATTTGATCATAATTGTGAAAAATACTTACATCCATGTCAATCTGATCTTGGCAAAACAGCCGCAAATGATTTTTCAAACAAAAATCTGTTATGTCTCCTGTTGAATAAGAAATAAACAAATTATAAATATTAGAAAATTACTATAGGATTAAATATATATAGCAAAATAATCAGAGGTTCCACTATCCAAAACAAATATTGATCTTATTACATCCAGTAAAAATGTAATAATATGAATGGATTAGAATTAATATGGTTTCTTAGCTTCTTATAACAACTTATACGATGCTTCAAAACGAGCTCATTTCTCACCTACGAAATTACATTGTTTGGTTCAATATGGATACAGTAAATTACTCATTCCTATAAATGGTAAAAGGAAAACATATATTTATTCTTAAATGTTATAAGGAAAAAAATAGTTTTACTATTTAAAACAATGATGTTATAATGAAATTTTAAAGGGTTTTTCTCATTTTCGTTTTTCTGCAAATTTTGATAGTGATTTTAGTTTTATGGGCAGATCTTTCATTTGATTTAATTTTTTGAAATAGAAGCAATCAGAGGCCTAATTGTTTATATCAGCTTAATTTAAACGTCTGCTTGGCTTCCTTAATCTATGCAACTTCATACAGCAAGATCGTCACTTCGCTGTGAAATTTAAATTGGGCTAAATCGAAAAAAGAGCGCTCTGATTGGTTCTATATTGAATAATGACGTCATCTGTAAACATACCATTTCCCTATTATTACAAAATCCGTCATTGTTTCTTCCAATGCATTAATATCTATATACATGAGGAAAAATATTTAAGCTGCGCCTTGCCAAATAAATGGGCTTGCAAGCTCCACTGGTTTGTCATACACAATGAAGCGAGAAACCTCCTCTCTCGTGTGATCAAAGTGAAATTTGAAAGGATTCCGTTGACTATGGAAATGAGAGAGCAGATGTCAAACATTCCAGATTGAGATGTGTTATTATCCTGGATTGGCATTGGCATCATTCTTTCAATGAAGTTTATAACATGTTCAAACCCGTTTGGTGCAAATGATGCCAAAATGTATCAGATTTCATAATTATGTGAAAGGCCAAAAGAATCGAGAACAGAATAGGTACCCGATGTTATGTCAAAGGTTTTTCGCTAGAAATATTACCCTCTTGGAGTTTTGATTGCTTCGAAAGAGGAAAGCAGGATATTTATCAATCCAGAAGTAAAGAGAGTGTCTAAAGAATGGACATGTTCAAATTTATCATTAACGTGATTTTCTCCATTTAATGATCTCAAATCATGAGCCGTAACAAATGGAAAAGTGTGAGATATCCCTTCCTCATCAGGAACTTAAGAATCGGGTTTCATCACATCGTTAACCACATAGCCGTTGTTATTAACAGATCTATCTTCTGAATCATCTGAAATGACAATATATATCTATATTTAATTTTTTATAATGCAGCATCAGGAGTAAGAGCAACTTGCCAGAAGGAGGGCAAAGAATCCTCGGTTGAATAAACCATGGAACTTTGATAGCATAGAGGAACAAATTTTTTATGCGCACGCAAGTTCATAAATCAGGTTTTAAAATCGAGGTTTATGTGTAGCATATTTGAGAAATGGCACGAAGCGATAAATAATTAAATTGCTCCCTACCATTACTACCAGTGTCAGCGAGGTTTTCACCGTTGTTGATTGTTACAAACAATGAACAAAACCAATATGGTGGAGACGGAGCGGAGACGAAAGACGAAATGAAGCGGAGACGAAAGATGTTAATTGGATTTCATGGTCCATTTGATTCTAAGAAGATAGTTTTGGGTTTGGGAAATCCATTATCTTCCTGGTTTGCACATTTAGGGGTTCAGGAGTGGCCTGCTTTCTTTTGGTTCTTTTTTTCTTATTTTTGGAGGCATTCTTTGCTCCTACGTTTTTCAGCAAAGAAACACCACATCGCTCAGCAAAGTTCAATGCAAATTGCAGGTAACATGGATGGCGACGAGAAGAACTCAAATCCAAAAAGCATTTAACGCATTTATGGTTGCAACCATCATCAAGAATTGAGCACAATTTTTCGCTCACCCACATTTTTCTTTTGCCTTCCCACGCAACGGTCCCATACAAAAAGTATGAAAATCAGGGCTGCAGAATATTTTTGTGTGCCTGCGACCAGAATTTAATCTCAAAAATGTGCCTGCAACCACATTGAAATTTGGTAATATTTCCAGTAAAAACAATTATATGATAGTGTTTAAGGGCTTAGAATTGTATTGGTTTAATTGAATTGAATAATAATTTTAGATAAATGCTTTATAATAGTGTTTAAAATCTCATAGGAATTGTATGCGAGGCTGTGTGGCTATGAATATGGCTACAAACTATACGAGAAAAAGTATTTACATAATATCTGTGAATAATCAACATTACTATATAATTCGAATCGTTGGGCACATTTGATGAATATAATAAGCTAAATTGTTGGGCACAACTATATAGTTCGAATTGTCTGGCACATTTGTTGGGCACACTGGGGAAATGCATTGTACGAAATATTTTTTAAAGATTTCCACCAAACTTGGATTTGTCTTTAATCAATTGCAATATGTTACATAAAAACTTTACCTTTGCTTTAGCCTTTATTCACAAATTGATTAAAATTTCAAATCTGTCAAAACATAACTCAAGCTTACAACTGAAAAGTTACGATGTGATGGCAATGCCTGTTCCTTGTTGTAGCTAAATATTAAATAAAAGATGATTTGAATTTGTAGGACGTTATAATGGCTAATTCTCCACTCATTCTAAAAATTACTGATATGCACACACATTAGGTCCATCATAAAAACTGCGGCAAGGTCATCTCGTAGCAATGTAACAACAAATAAAAACCAAGAGCAATATTATTTTCTTTCTATCAAAGGGAGAATAGATGGTTGCTGCATCAGTCTGTCTACAACCTTTGAAACCGTGTAGCTCGTGACAGAACCTGATCTCCGAATAAAGTGCCAGAAACTGTCTTTTATTTTACTCATACTTCCAATAACTTTGCATCCCTCTTTCTATCACACTATCACATTTTTCTGGAAGAGTAAGGCTGCTGGGTTAATTTCTAACGTACCTGCGCAGAAAGGATATTTTGAAAAATTGTGCCTGCAGGTGCTAAAATGTGCCTGCGACCGAAAAAAATCCTAAATTTTATGAAAATCCATATATGAATCCACATGTGAAGGATATACCAACTATCCATCGCAATGTAAATATAAAAGATGACGAATTCACCCTCGACGAGCTAATGGAAGCAAAAAAGCAGCTGCGGTATGGTAAAGCCCCAGGAGAGGATAGCATAATGCCAGTATTGCTAAAGGCAGTAGACATATATGGCATCATTTTGAATATTGGCAACCAGTTATATATGGTACAGCAGATGCCAGAGCAACTTAGCATATTAAATCTACTACCACTACCTAAGTCTGGTGACCTGAATAAAGCTGGTATTTATAGAGGAATTGATTTGACTTCGCTAGTCATGAAACTCATCAACCTCATGATCCTGAACAGAATGAGACCAATGATAGACCCTCTTTTGCGAGGAAACCAAAGCGGATTTCGTCTAGGCAGATCAACTGTGGCCCAGGTCTTAGCTTTGAGAAAGGTGGTTGAAGAACAAACTAACAGCAATCATGGTTTTCATAGACTTTTGCAAAGCTTTTGATAGCATTAGTCATGAAACCATGTTCATCATACTACAGGCCTATAGCATTCCATCAAGAATGTTGGATGGCATCAAGCTGTGTTACAACAGCTTACAAGCAAAGGTGGTATCCCCTGATGGTGACACTGACATGTTTAAAATCTTTACTGGAGTCATGCAAGGGGATACCCTTGCCCCGTTTCTTTTTTAATAGTCTTGGACTTTGCCCTCTCTAGAATTATTAACGGTCATGAGGAAGAACTTTCCATGACTAAAACACCCAGAATAAGCAGAAGGATACCAGAGGAGTCGTTGAGTGATCTTGACATTGCTGACGATATTGTTTTGATGTTCAACTTGGTAACACAAGCACAGCAGTTATTGAGTAAAGTAGAGAGAAAGTGCAGGAGTGTTGGTTTAAGACTCAACTCTGAGAAAGCCAAGACTATGTACATCAACACTGAGCCAGTACCCCTTATAAATGAGAACAATGATGAGATAAGACAGGCACTCACAGAATCTGGGGACCAAGATGTTAAGTATTTTGGTTTCTGGTGCAGCAAGGAAAGAAATATAACCACCCGCAAGGCGGTAGCATGGAAGTCTCTACATAAGATGGGAAAGATATGGAAAAGCCAATTGGATGACAAGCTGAAAGTGATGCTATTCCGTGCCACCAGTGAAACCATTCTTGCTCTATGATAGTCAATCATGGAGCCTGACGAAATCAGAAGAAAAATCTCTGGATTGAACATACACTCGTATGTTGCAGTGTATCAAGAATATATGCTGGCAGGAAAAGGTATCAAACAATGAGCTTTACAATAACCTAAGACCAATCTCTGAAATGATAACAAAACGCCACATGATGCTTGCTGGTCATGTGTTTCGTGACAAATCAGCCCCAGCACACAAAGCGATACCGTGGCAACCAATGCATGGGTCGAAAGATCACGAGAGGCCAAAGACAACATTCTTGGACACGCTGCTCTGAGATACCAACTTGCAGCCAATAGCTGATCTGAGAAGGTGAATGGAGGAGAGGAACATATGGCGCCAACTAAGTGAATTCGTTTCAGCTCCTTTTGAGGTGCGCTTGTTGACGAAACTTTCGCACATTTTGACAACGGGACTAATCATTTTCTTCTAAAATTACAGAGCGAAGACCAACAAGAGCGATCAAAAGCTGCCGTGGTTTGGTTTGCGCGAGTGCTTATGCGATCGCAAGCAATCACTGCATAAAACGGAAAGGCCTGTTTATGTCAAATAAATATAATAATTTCAAGAAAAATGATAACGAACAATCAATTATATTATGAATAACCCCAAATAATTTATAAACAATTAATATAATATATAATTCAAAAACAAATAATTTAAAATTTTCTGCGATAACAATAAATATATCTATGATGAAATGTTTTGACACCCAAAATTAATATCTACATATGCCTAGAAACAGAAATTTTTCTGAAAATAAAATTTCTGAAAAGATCAAATCTTTATAAAATGATTGCATATAAAAATAAATAGGGATGCAATTTCATAAAGCATCATTTTGATTTTCCTTTTTAGTGATTAGCTTTATTTTGAATTCTGAGTCAATTGCCCTTCCAAAGAGATATGCGTGTGTTGTATGCAATTTTTTCAGATATTTTGGGTTACATTAAATAAAAGTTTACAACAAATAAGGTCCAAAATTGTAAAGATTTAGGGGGAAATATGGAATCCCAAAAGCCAATTATTTTCAAAATCTGTTCTGTGAGCATTCCAAAACTCATATCAGTAAATTAAATGAATGTTTATTTAGTTTTCAAAGAATATATAATGTTTCATGTTATTGTTTTCTATGCAAGTACCCAAGAAAGTTTATTTTACAGATCATCAGCCTGCTCCCCCATTAGAAAGTATGGCACTTGCACACCCGAGAATATAAATGAAACAATGGGAGAACGATAAAAGAAGGGTACTCTTGCACACCTGAGATCTCATCAAAAACTGGGCAGCTCCCTAATCCCCAGGTATAAATAAAAGAAGGGTACTCTTGCACACCTGAGATCTCATCAAAAACTGGGCAGCTCCCTAATCCCCATTTGTTAATGGCAAGATTTTCAACAAAACAACAAAAGATTTTAATAGACATATCTTTTCATTGGATTTAAATATAGCTAGACTCAATTCTTCTTGCATTTCATGGGAAATTCATCTGTTCATTCATCTAACAAATAAATAAATTTCTAGAACAATTTTTGGCTTTTGACCAAATTCCACATTTGAGGGCCACATGCCTTTAGAAGGAAATAATTAAGCTAATGAAATTTTGATTGGCTTATTTCCAGTGCCCATAGTTTTATCTCAGATGCCTAAATCATATCAACTTTGTTACCGAAAGCATCATTATGACGTTATTTCTCATAAACCCCCCCCCCTCCTTAGCGGGGCATAACATCATGGCCATTTTTGACAAAAAATCTTTTAAACTACCCAAAATTAAAAATCTTAAAATTTTTCACTTTGAATGATATTTGAGGTAAGAAGGAAAATAGAACTTTTCTTGAGCAAAAATCGATTTGATTTTCAATTTTTTAAAACGTCATGACCAAAACAGATTTTGATCAAACCACCTCCTCCTCAATGGACGAATTCCGTTAAGTGTGGCAAATTCTTTTGTTGATGACCCCTTAAACAGCAAGGCACTACAGTGGGTACCCACGAATAAGAAACACACATTTTACCTCCAGCCTATTGTATTATAACAATACACCATTGTGATTTCAATTGTGTTTCTAGAAAATTAGTGTCTAAGTTTCTTATTTGGTGTTTCATATTTGTGATTACCCATTGTACCCCCCTCTATCTGGAGATTTTCATTTTACCCAACATAGTGAAATCTAAGAAATGCTTTGAATTGTTATAAATCAGAATTCTAATGTCAAATTAACCAATGGTTAACATTTGATGCTCATTTATGGAGCCCAGTTTTTGTGTGACTTGTGCAAATTCATGTTCATGTCCAAATTTTTTTATGTGCAGTAGACTCAACTGATCTACCGTGAAAGTAGAGTAAAATGAATGTTTTGGCCATTATATAGAAATTAACATTTAAAAATATCTGAATGGCTCTGAATGGACTGTTTAAATCTGTTTAGTTCTGTTTTTATCTGTTTTCTTAAATCTATTTCCATGTAGATATGTTTTTTATTGTTTTGTCTTTTATTTCCAGAAATTTGTGACGGGCATAGTCAAGAGAGAATTGGGTCCAAGAGAATTGTGATAGTCAATATTGGACATCGCCAATTTTTAAGAGAAGAGCATTGCAACTACGAATGGTTGATAAATCATGAAATTATGTGGTTTTAAATGTGTATAGTAAATTATGTTAAACAGTCTTTGTTTGCATTTAAAGCAAAAATAAATATACAGTTATTTTTTAAACTAAACTGAAAGGTTATTTAAACCTTTTGAAATGATTTTTTCTACAGGAGGGAATTCTAAAGCATTTCATAATACGATTGTAAGCATCGTTGCCTTGTATCAGAAAAATAAAAATTGAAGACCGGAGAGACAAAAGGGGCCTTATTTTCGGAGGTTTCAACAAGTATTAATTTTTGTTTTCTTAGCTTTGTGTACTTTCTTGTATTTGCTATTCAGAATATTTGATTTTGAGTTATCTGAAAACTTTACATGAACCTTTACAGTACCTGGAACAGTAAAGATACATATATGACATATTTTCTTGAATTTTTAAACATATATGCTCTTTGTTTTTTCAGGTGTTGGGTTTCTTTTCATATTTGGAGTGGAAATTGCCATTAACCTATGCCAAAAAAACTATTACTAGAAAATCACAAGTGTTGAAAAGTACAAGTGTTGTCATAGTCATTTTATCGTCCTAGATTCCTCTGTTTTCCCATTTATATTTCTATGTTTATCTTTATATGTCTTCTTTATTGTTTATTTATTGTCTCCTGTTCGAAATGTATATCATTAGCGTTACAAGTTTTCTTACCTTCTTTGCTGCAATTTTTTAATACTTTTTCTTCAGCATTCAAAACTTGATAACTGTTTCAAGAAACGTTATGTGGTTCATTCTAAAAAATGGTTTTAAAATAAGAACGTTCTAAACCGAGAGTATGAGGAAACTGTTTCTGAACTACATCAACTCCACTTGAGATGAACAAATAAAAAACATTCTAAATTGAATAAATGGTACAAAGTGGTCTTAAAATAAGAAAGTTTTGAGCCAAAAATTCCTAAAAACTGGATTTATTTTAAAATTGAATAAATATCTTTTGCTGAATTTCTGATGAAGTATTAAGATACTCTCTCTAAACTCAAAGAACGCCAATTGAGTTGAAAAAATTATAAAAAATTCAAAATTTATTGGATCGGTACAAAATGGATTTAAAATAAGAACGTTTTTAACCGAGGATACCCAAGACTAAATTTATTTCAAAATTTATTTAACATCTTTGCCGAATCTCTGAGAAAGTATGAGGAAACTGCTTCTGAACTACAGCAACTCCAGTTAAGATAAACAAATAAAATCAATAGGTACAAAGTGGTTTTAAATTAAGAACACTTTGAACTGAAAATTCCAAAAACTGGATATATTTTAAAATTAATGAAATGTCTTTGCTAAATCTCTGAGAAAGCAGTGGCGGATTCAGACTGGTGCTTGCGATGCTTGAGCATCAGTCAGAATTTTTAAGACAAAGATAATTTCTAA
>JAYJMH010074987.1:0-10744 GCA_036873815.1 Phacellophora camtschatica | reverse complement strand
CTTTTTACCCAAAAATTTTTTGAAAAGCCCCGTTTTTGAAACAAATTAAGGCTATATGCGTACCATTTTAAAGGAAAGTCTTCCAATTTCGCAAAGACTAATTTTCAGCGAAAATGGAAGGCTATACCCTTAGAATTTAGCCAAAAATTTCCAAATTTGAAAAGTCCCCTTTTCAGCCAAATATTAAGGCAATTGCCTTACCATTTTAGCCGAAAAACTTCCAAATTCGAAAAGCCTACAGCCAAAATTCAAGGCTATAACCTTACAATTTTTTCCAAAAAACTTCGAATTTCGAAAAGAGTAGTTTTCAACCAAAGAGTAAGGCTATAGCCTTAGAAATTTAACCAAAAAAATTCAATTTCAAAAAGTCCTTCTTTCAGCCAAATATTAAGGCAATTGCCTTACAATTTTAGCCGAAAGAATCCCATTCTCGAAAGGACTAGTTTTCAGCCAAAAAGTAAGGCTATTGCTTTAGAAGTTTGCTAAAAAATTTAAATTTCGAAAAGCCCCGTTTTTTGTAAAACTTAAGGTAATAAGCGTACTATTTTAGCAAAAAATTTTCCAATTATTGAAAAGCCTCATTGACAGCCAAAAATCAATGCTATATAACATTACAATTTTAGCCGAAAAACTTCCAATTTCGAAAAGCCTTGTTTTCAGCCAAAAAGTAAGGCTATACATTTTATAATTTTACCCGAAAACTTCTGAATTTGAAGGACTTGTTTTTAGCTACAAATTAATGCCAGAGTCTTACCAATTTATCGGAAAAAATTGTATTTCAAAAAGACTTGTTTTCAACCAAAAAACTTCTGTTTTTGAAAAGACTTATTTTTAGTCAAAAAGTAAGGCTATAAGCTTACCATTTTAGCAGAAAAACAATCAATTTTGAAAAACCTCGTCTTAAGCAAAGCGTAATTGAAAAACCTCGTTTTAAAGCAAAGCCTTACCATTTTAGACGAAAATCTTTAAATTTGAAAAGACTTATCTTAAACAAAAAAGAAAGGCTACAATAAACCTAATATTATAACCAAAAAGCTTTTAATTTCGATAAGCCCTCCACTTTCGACGAAAAGCCTCCTTTTCAAGCAAAACGTAACGCTACCATTTTAGCCGAAAATTTCCTAATTTCAAAGAGCCTCGTTATCAACCAAAAAGTAAGGCTATAGGTTTTCCATTTTAGCAGAAAATGTTTTCCTTTCGAATTTCCGTTTTTCGCCCAAAAAGCAAAGCTATAGCCTTACTTTTTTCTAAAGCCACAGCGTTATTATTTTGACGAAATTTTGGAAAATTTTGAATGTCTGCTTTAAGCCAAGTAGTAAGTCTTTAAGCTTGCTATTTTTTTCCGAAATTAAACATTTGCAAAAGCCTCGTCTTCAGCTAAAAAGTAACGTTATAACTTAATTATTTTGCTCTCATTTTGGAAATTTTTGCATGTCTGTTTTAGGTCAAGCTATTAAGCTATAACATTACCATTTTGACCAAAATTAGCAGATTTCGATATCCAGTGCTAAAAGTGTAAAATTCGAGAGATTCTTAAACAAATTTGTTTAATTTTGCCAAAATTCAAAGGTTATAGTTTTACTTTTAATGAAAAATATAAAATTACCTTCAATTTCAAAAAAATAGATTTTTGATATAAAAAAATTAGATTTGAATTTTGCAGATAATAAGATTTGAATTTTAATCTGATACCATTGTGATACAAATTGACCCAAAATTAGAATTAAGTTTGATTGATGAATAATTAATATATAACAATCATATAACAACCACCCAAGAAAGTCAACAAAATTAAAAATAAGATAGCTCTGATAAAGTGGAAAAAATAAACAAATCAAAAGGAAGAAAATACCCATGAAAAAAAGCTAAGATAATCAATCAAAATGATTGAGTATAGGATGTATTATAAATGCAAGCAATTATCTTTAATTTAATATATAACTCTTTCCCTTAATTAATAATACAAGTTGTTTGTCCATGTCCTTTGTTCTGCTAGTTAGATTCATGGTTCTGGACTTTCAGTTGGTCGTGGAGGGAGAACAGCTGATAAAATTAAACAAATTCAATTTTTTAATGAACTTCAACAATAAAAATAAAATTATCGTAATACTCCGTACACCATGTGAAGTCAGGGAAAAATAATAAATAAGTATAAAGTTTAGACCCTGAATAGCTATGTCTAGAAATTGTAATAAACCCTGCAGCAGGGTGAAATGCGAAAATGCAAATTCTGAAGCTAATTGGAAGCCAATGAAATCCTGAAGACAGGACAAATATGCTTTGAAAGTATCCTTGTAAAATTGATACACCCTGAAGTCTGGGTTAAATAGTAATAGATTTCCCTTCTCATTGAGCTCACCTTAGGACACCTGTGGTATCATTTTAAAATTTCGAGTGCTATCCACTGAATGCGTTTGCAAAAAAAAATTGTCCATCGTCAATTTTTCATCACCACAGAATTTTAAAGATAGTTGCCAAGTTTCAATTGTTTCCTATCGTAAATAGAACTAAGACTCGATTTATCTTGAAGATATCAACTAAATTCATGATAAATTCGTGGTAATGTATCGTTTGAAGCCACGCGTCAAGTTTATGTGCCTCTTGACAAAGAAGCCAAATTCAAGACAAATTTTCCGGGAGGGGGGAGGGTGGGTACACGTACCACGGTCGTACGGGGTGTGCCGATGAGATTTTATAAACACACCCATCTTTAATGTTAAAAGTTTCCTGGATACCCAACATTAATGTTCTATTTTATTCCAAATCACCCAACAGTAAGGAAAATTTTAAATACCTAAGCCAACACGAAGGCCTTTCTGCTAGGAATCGTACCCATGTTCTGGGAATTTATTTCCTTGAAACCCATCCTTAATGGCGGCACATACCCGTACCCATATATAAGGATGCACTCCTACCTGTGGGCTAATTTGGTTGCGTTTGTGATATCAAATTAATTCAAATCGACACAAGTACAAGCCTATACCTTCTTCCGTTGTTGCTCAGATTCGCCAGGTTAACAGTAAAAATCTTACCGGTTTGACAATATGTACCAGTGTATCCACTGAGACAAGTGCAAGCACCACTCACATGATGACAAGCCGCTCCATTTTGACATCTGCAAATTCCTTGGCACATGTTGCCAAATCGGCCAGCTAAACATCCTACAAGATTAAAAACGACAGAAATAGTGTTTGAAATAATGTTTGAAATTCTATTGCCTTGGATAGAATAACTTGTAAACAAAGTTTTAAAATTTAGATTTCAAAATACAACGAAGCAGACAAATTTTTAAGGGATTTTGAAGCAATAAATTCTTAACTTCAAGATTTTTATGAGGAAGGTACACCTCCATAGTTCATGGATGGAAAAAATAGCAGGGATGGACGCCCCTGCGTGTATATGCGTTCCGCAAGATGAATCCACAACTTTAGAGGTCAAATTTACGACGGGGTATCGTTTTTTCAACTTCTTGGTGGTGCCTTTGCCACGGAGTGTACGTTTTGAAGACAGGTACGTTTAAAGAGCATGTACATCAAAGACTGGGGCCATAGATTTTACGATGGGGTATGTTTTCTTCGTTCAGATTCGTTTACCACAAGATATGGTATATTTTAGTCGGGTAACACGCCCCAATACCTCTCGTATGAGTCCCATCCCCCTCCCTCTCGGTAGAGTAGTAGTGTAAGAGTAGTGTAGTAGCAATTGTAATAAATTCAGTAACTGCCGAGCGTATTTTCAGTTTGAAGAAGGTAAAAACAACAATCCTGTCCATCATGTCGCAGATTAGAAAACCAAATTTTGCTGTCGTTTGATGCCTTTCTACCCCGGATAGCTGGAGAAAACTGGCAATCTCTGGCCCAAAAAAGCATCTCACAATAAATGGAAAGGAAGGAAAATATTCTTTGGTGGTTTTCTACCATGATCGGATCACTTAAACAGAGATGTGAACATTGACAACCAAAAACAATTTCATCCTTGTCGAATCTTTTGTGCTTTTAGTATTAATTCTCGTAAACATGATAACATTTTATTACTTCATAACTTCACGACAAAGCAAAATAAAAGCATTTAGTTTGTAGTTTAAAGCAAAAAATCGATGGCTTACGCTGTAAGCAACTGTTTCCAAACCATCCAGGCAAGCAGTAACATCTTCCGTTAACTTTATCACAGCCCTTGTGTTTACTGGTACAAGAACAAACACCTTTGCAATCAAATCCATAATACCCACTAGCACATTCTAAAAATCAAATAACATCATTTTTAAACATCTTTTATATATCATCTTTTATATAAAGCACACATTTTAAAATTATGGAATTCTTTCACTTGCCAAACAGACACAAAAGTTAATTTTCAAGACGATGAAACTTTCATAATATTTTAAATAATCTATTATTTACCTTTTCACCTTATTTCAAGTAATATAATTAAAACTTTAGAGTAAATTTAATCATACCAAATTAAGCCAAAACAAATGCTGTCACTTTAATTGCAGGAATTTAGTTGAAATCTACTCTTTGGAATTTCAAATCGCTTTGTCATTTTGAAGATCTTAAAATTTGTTATGACACAAAATAATAGAGTTTTGGGGAGCCTTCCGGATATAATTTTAAGGAACTTTTAAAAAGCCATAAGGAAATCTATGTAAATTTATCACGGAACTAGGGAACACAAGACCCCCTGATGGGAGGCCATCAATAACCAACGCTCACAGTGACAGTACGTCTTGTTGATCATAGCGATAATCATGATACTCACCTAATTCACATCTAGTTCCATTGTATCCAGCAGCACAAGAACAGACATACTGATTTATAAAATTATAACAAAAACCATGATGTTGGCATGGAGATGAAGCACATTCATCTATGTCACGTTCGCAAAGCCTCCCATTGTATCCTGGTTTGCAAGTACAACTAAAGCTGTTCACTAAATCGTTGCAAGTTGCACCGTTTTTGCATGGAGCTGAAGCACATTCATCTGCATGAAGCAAAAAGGAAAGGAGAGTTATTCAAGATACTCAAACGACTCCAAAACAGCCCAATTTTAATATCACCATGTGATGGGAGAGACATACTGAAAGCTAAGTTAAAGTGAAATCACAAGACGCCGGCTTTAAGTTTATCATAGTTTAGCTTTTCATTTGCCTGGCAACCCTTTAAAAGGTATGACTTCATTAATACGGGTGTGATATAACATAACGTGTTTCATGTGCATTGATGGGCATGTAACGTGTTTCATGTGCATATTCCAAAGGTGAATAATGAAATAAAACACAAATCAGTGCAATGTAAAGAAATAGCTGTCACATTCTCAAAATGTTATTGTATCCCTCCAAAGGAATCGTTTTTTTTTGTATGCATTTTCAAGGCATGGGTGGTGGGATTAAATAAAATGCATGGGTGACGGGAAACCAAAAAGAGCAAGTTGAAATAGACCCCACAGTTCCTAAAGCTCGTGGTCTTTCTCGAACATTAACCCTATCCCATCTAAATATAATATGGACCCCAACTATACAACAAGATAAATATACTGTTTTACTGATGCTGAAATGCTGTTTACTCTTTGGATTTTACCGAAATTTAAGAGTATATATAAATTTTAAAAATTTAACAGAAATTTAACTTGTCACGTTTGGAAGAGGTAATTAGAGAAGCTACTTTATCGACCGCAGTTTTATCAATTCTCACTCAAGAAAGATATAAATGGTATCATTATATTCAATACCATTTATTATATCATAATGTTTATTATATTCGTTATATTCATCTTTTTAATGCCTTTCTTATAATATATACTTTATTTATTTTTGTTTAGATTTACAGTTTTTAAAATATGACGTCAAACATTTTGATGACGTCATTGTGTGAATGAATGTTTATGAAATTGAGGGAGATTAGGTTCTTTCGAAAGGATATATGTTTGTTTCTTAGAATTATGACCAGAAACTGAATAAATCTCTGGTTTTATTGAAATGTGAAGCAAAATTTTATTTCTTATACAAATAGTAGTATTGAGTATTGGCAACCTGTCAAAAAACTTGTTGCCTAGCAACCGCTCCGTGAATAATTGTTATCTGATTATGTAATCAGATGTATTAAGGGTTGCTAATGCAAAATTCCAACTTTTGCTATCATTACTCTATTGGTTGCTAAATAAAGAAAGGCCATAATGGTCCCCCAGGCGAAAGAAGCATTTTTTTTACCCCAGGTAGAATAGAGTTAAAGAGCGAAAATAATTGTCAACAACGACAACTAACTGTACGCGTACAGCATTTTCAAGTAGAAAGATCTGTAAGAATTGCGCAGTAAATAGTACTAATATAATATATTACATTTGTTTTTCATAGGGTATGAAACGTCAAACACAAAAATAAATTTTTTCAAAATGATATGTATTTCCCCACGAGATGCGCGGTGGTTTAAAAACAATCGATGTTAAAAACTCACTATTGCTTTCTTCTGAGAAATATTTAATGGTTACTTGAAAATATTTAAACTTATTGCAATGATTTTGTTTTACATGATTTAAACATCTAATGCATAAACTGCAAATATTTAATTAGTCTTAATGTATATGCAGCTGCTTCATAAAATAATCAAAGAGAAACGAGTTTTGGGGACACTTTAAATTTATACCTTCGTGATAAATACACCACTAAATAAAGTAAGTTTAGAATGTAATGTGATGAAATTTTAACTTGAGAAGTTACATCACATCACACACCTAAAGTACGGTAAAAAAAAACGTGCATAGTTCTGTTTTTGCAAAATGAAGTCGGTTCTGCTTACCAAATCTTTTTAACTAATATATCGATCATTAGCTTGTCATTATTGGGTTAAGAATTTTCAAATTTCGAATGAAAATGTCAAAAACGGGGGCTCCGCCGTCGATCTAAAAATACCAAACTTAATTGTTTAAAGAGAAAATGCGGGGGAAACACATGATTGGGATGAGCAACTCTTCCTGACTATAAGATGGTATACTTTGCTTCGGTGTCTGCTTTATAAAATCAAGCTTATGCTCTAAAATGTGCAGGTAGGTAGGCCGAATCAGAAATTTCCTAGATCTCAAAAACGGGTGTCTTTCTGTTGCATTGCATTTGTTGATTTTCTATGCGTTTAGTTCAGCCTAAACGAACACAATCAAACTTTTTCGATTTGAGGAAGCCCCCGTATGAAACCTTATGGTCATATTTTTGTGAAGTGCAGTTATCTTCGTTTTTCATCATCCTGCGATGCATAAGATATTTCACTAAGGGATAAGTATACTAAGGGATTAAGTATAAGAGAAAGAATATTTCAAAATATTTTAATTATTTTAAAATATTACTGAAAAATGCTCATGCAACGTAAAAGAGCTCACCGATATCAATATTGCAACGCTTTCCAGAGAAACCATCTTGGCATGTGCAGTTAAAATCATTGACCAAATTGGTACACAATCGACTATGGACACAAGGCTTTGCTGCACACTCGTCGATATCGGTCTAAAATAAATGCAAACTAAACAGTAAAACATTAAAACGTAAGGGCTAGAAGACTTCTGATAACTTTCTCAAATGTATGTGTCTGATAAATCCCTTGCCTCCTGCACATTCTGTGCTTTTCGTGCTTCACAACTTCCCGTGCTCCTCTGCTTCCCAATGTCCAGTGCTCCCGTGCTTCACAATTTTCAGTGCACCCGTTTCCGTGTTTTATAACTTCCCGTGATCCCGTGATTTACAATGTCCCGTGCACCCGTGCTTCCAATTTACTGTGCTCATATGTTTTCAATTGTAATTTGTTTATATCATAAGAAGTTTGTTGAAAACCAAAATCAGCAACTCAACTTATCCTAAGTCTTGTACAACTGCACACTAACCGTCCATATCTTTTCAACGAGCAAAAATGTTGCATCGACCCAGACCTTTTCGAAATGGTATATTGTTTCAAAATAAAAACGTACTAAAAAAAGTACACCCCCAATGTAATCTTGAAACTAAAAATCCTGGCGGCTAAATTCAAGGCCAAGCTCAACCTTATTCAAAACTCAACCCTTGCTAGGGGGGGGGGGGCTTATTCGAGAGGGGGGAGCTTATTCAAAAGTCAGTTTACCTGAGAGTACTATCTCTTATTCGAGATGGAAATATTACGGTATGCATAATTATGTGCAAAATTATATGGTGAATCCAAAAAACATATATTCGCTTGATTATTAAAAATGTTATTAATGAAATATTGAGCACTATTGTAAACAGCCTTGTGTGCCTCATTGTCTGCTTTGCGACCAAACCAAAGTCCCTGCGAAAGACTGAAGGTAATGAACCACAAAATTGTGCCTGGGGATTTTCATATGTTGTATAATCTCGGAATAACCAACATTGAAATTAACGTTAATGATCTCAAAGGTATTTTCTTATTTTAAAACCATATATAAGTAGGGCTGTTGAATTTGGTAAAAAATCTTGACATGATTTTGAAGTACAATGTTCTGTAACCATATGTGTGAAATTTCAATGACATTTATTGGTCCGTTAAGTAGCTACACAAAACGTTTTTGAACACTAACTGGTGTTCTAAATCCTGTTATCAGAAAAAATTTTAAGTCTCAGTTTCTTGTAGTGTTAGTTATATTATGTATACCATGCAACTAATGAAATTGTTAATTAGCAATAAAAACTTTATGAACACAAGAACACTTTTAACATTGTAATTATTATTTTGAGATGTGGTTGTTATTTATGTTGTAACTTGTTATAAAAAAATCGAGACGAAAAATGCAGCAATTGTCCCCCGGAACAATTTCCCCCCTTAGATCATATAAAATATTTAGGAATTGGGGTTATGACATACATTTCTAGGCCCGATGTGATGTCCTTCGTTCGGATCATTGGCCGCACTTATCAACTCATACGTCGGCAATGTCCAATTTGTGTGCACATTTAGCAACTTTTTGGGGCAACCTATATCATGAGCTGCTCCAAAGTAATATATGCAGTCTTCCCAGCAAATAGCCCAATTTGGCAACATCCATCGGAGGATTATCAACCGCCAGTGCCCTGGAAAATTATATACTCCCCGGCATAGGTGCATGTTGCCGTAAAGGTAATTTTGAACCTTTTAAAAATGCTTTAAAAAGTTTCGGGAGCAACATATATCATGAACCGCTCCAAAGTGATAGAAGTAGCCCTACCAGCGAATAGCCTATTTTTGGCAACATCCACTGGAGGATTATCAACCGCCAGTGCCCTGGGAGATTATCAACTCCCTGGCACAGGTAGATGTTGCCAAAAATGTCTTAATTTTTCAGAATAAATTTTGAACCTTTTAATACTTTTAGCAAGTTTCTGGGGCAACATATATCATGAACTATTCCAAAGTGATATACATAGCCTCATCAACGAATAGCCCATTTTTGGCAACATCCACTGGAGGATTATCAACTACCAATGCCTAAGTATGAATTATTACACGGGGTGAGAGCTGCCAAAAAACATCTCTTCAACCCAAAATCTGTATTATACTTGTGTGAATTCTCGCAGCAACTGGGACCAAGCCAAAACAGATGTTGCGTTTCGGTATTGAAATACTGGGAAAAGACATTATTATTACGTAACTCTGGCCAACATTCTATCTATCAATGCTTTCAAAACCAACTCCAGGATCTGGGTTTACTTTTCCCCATTTGTATGTTCTGGCTAAAATCATCAAAGGGGAAGGAGAACGAATTAATCCCCCAAATTTGCTTGATTTCTCAATTTCATTTTTCTTACCATTTGTCTCCTAAAAGAGTAGCAATTGAGCAGCTTTGAAAGTAAAAAGAAGCAGGGCACAAAGACCATAATAAATTCCACAAGCTTCCTCAACTTCCTGAAATTATTTGCAGAAAAACAAATTCTATGAAATAAACTCAAAATGCCACACAGAAAACCCATACAAAACTGGCTACCACGCAAACTCTGTCACTTCACCACGTATCTACAGCGCAAAAAATTTGACACATACAAAATTAGTAACCGTTGGCACACAAAACGTGTCACCCACGACCAACATCTTACGTAAAATTATAATCCAAAATATTCCCACGACCAACGCAAATTTACCCATAACCCACAAATTTTGGCGAGCTTTGATCAGGGCGAGCTTTCAAACACAATTTGGTGAGACATGTACTTCAACAGAATTTGACAAACAGATAATATAAAAATCATGAAGATCAAAGATACAAACAGAAAACTCAAATTTACTTACCTCACATAATGCACCGGTATATCCTAGTAAACAAGAGCAAGTGTATCCGTTCACGCCATCGGTACACGAGCCACCATTTTGGCAAGGAGTTGAAGCACATTCGTCAATGTTTGAACCACAATTTGTACCGGCGTACCCTGCAACACAAGAACATCTGTATCCATTCACGCCGTCAGTACACGAACCACCATTTTGACATGGAGTTGAAGCACACTCATCAATGTTTGAACCACAATTTGTACCGGCGTATCCTGCAACACAAGAACATGTGTATCCATTCACGCCATCAGTACACGAACCACCATTTTGACATGGAGTTGCAGCACACTCATCAATGTTTGTGGCACAGTCTTTACCAGCGTACCCTGCAACACAAGAACATCTGTATCCATTCACGCCATCAGTACACGAACCACCATTTTGACATGGAGTTGAAGCACACTCATCAATGTTTGTGGCACAGTCTTTACCAGCGTACCCTGCAACACAAGAACATCTGTATCCATTCACGC
>JAYJMH010074976.1:0-10745 GCA_036873815.1 Phacellophora camtschatica | reverse complement strand
ATTATTATTATTATTATTATTATTATTATTATTATTATTATTATTATTATTATTATTATTATTATTATTATTATTATCCTCTTGATCTAACGTTTCTAGAGGCAAATGAATTCTATAACGAAAACATACCAGTTTTTTGTAGCCTCTTCTGCGGACATCTTTTTTGTTCCAGTGGAGCATCCCATTGCTAGATTCTCCCCGTCATCTCCCGTTGAATGCTCAAGCATTCCTTTTGATGCTATTATTTTGGCATACTGTGCTGCCTCGTTAGACATTTGTTTATCTAGCATCATATCGGGTGCTGAGTGTATCTTTCGAAATATGTTGTGAGAACGCAGACCAGCATCTTGAAAAGTCAAAGCACCTAAAACGGAAATACACATGAAACCACAATGATAAAATCTTACAGTCATTGTGATACCGTTACAGAAATGTTACAAAGTCACATGCCAATGTCTTGGTTTCCTCACAAGCGCGAAATTCAGATGGAGAATGGACAGTAGAATTAAAGTTTCAAATTAAAGTTTCAAATTATAGTTTCAAATTGAAATTTCAAATTAAAGTTTTCTACAATTAAATCTAACGGAAAATAGTAAAAATTAAAGTTTCATACAATTAAATCTAACGAAAAATAGTAAAAATTAAAGTTCATACAATTAAATCTAATGGAAAATAGTAAAAATTAAAGTTTCATACAATTAGAGCTCATGGAAAATAGCAAGACATTTTTCAAAATATTGTAAGCTATTTAAAATAAACCATTGCCGTGAAATCTCTACACAATTTTGTAAAACATAACAGATAGTTCAAGATGCGCACTTGACATACCACATAAAGAAATTAAACTTTAAGAAATAAAAGATTGTATCTCAGTTGTATTGTATTGAATAATAATTTATTTAGTGTTTTTTCATTTTTGATCATAGTGATATACGCTCATTACGACTAGCATAAAATCATAATTATATATTCATAAAAACAATTAAATATGACAAGAAATTACGTAGAAATGCAAACTTTTGTTCTCAGACTAAACTGAAGATGTAAAACTAATTAAAAATCAAAAACGCTATATCTCAAAATGGTGATAAATTTATATCACGATAGCATTAACTTGAAAGGTTGATTAGTTAATCTGATACAACAATCACTGGAATTCCTGATATGTTGTTGCATGTGCTGCTGGCAAATGTTTGATATATTTAAAAATTTGAGACACTGCTAAAATAAAAACATATGAGACAGAAATTAGAATTGGAAGAGTTTACAAAAGTAAGAAGTTTTTTAAACTATTTGAGAAAAAACCAAGAGTAAAATATTAGACAATAATTCCTACCAGCATTAGGATTACTAAGTTTTTGTTTCATTCCTTCGTTTCCCTTTCCCGGCTCTTCAGTCTGTCCAATGTCTGTTGACATTTCTGGCTTATCCCCCTTCACAACACTTTGACTTTTAGCTGAAAGACCAGGTTCTTTTGGTGCACCTCCGTCTTGGGCACCAGTGGTAAATTTTCCACTTTGAATTTCACTCTCTTCTGGCGATTTTTGTGGAACTTCTTGAGACTGTCTCGCTGCTTTTGGTCCTTTAGCAACAGGAGTGGGTTGTTTTGGTGCATCCGTGTCTTTATTACCTGAGTTTAATTTGCTGCTTTTAATATCATCCTCTTCTGGTGCTTTTTGTGGCACTCCTTGAGGCTGTCCCGTTGCTTTAGGTCTTTTAGCAACAGGAGCGGGTTGTTTTGGTGCACCCATGTCTTTATTACCTGTGTCTAATTTGCTGCTTTGAATATCACCCTGTTCTGGTGCTTTTAGTGGCACTCCTTGAGGCCGTCCCGTTGTTTTAGGTCTTTTAGCAACAGGAGCGGGTTGTTTTGGTGCACCCATGTCTTTATTACCTCTGTCTAATTTGCTGCTTTGAATATCACCCTGTTCTGGTGCTTTTTGTGGCACTCCTTGAGGCTGTCCCGTTGTTTTAGGTCTTTTAGCAACAGGGGCGGGTTGTTTAGGTGCACCCATGTCTTTATTACCTGTGTCTAATTTGCTGCTTTGAATATCACCCTGTTCTGGTGCTTTTTGTGGCACTCCTTGAGGCTGTCCCGTTGCTTTGGGTCTTTTAGCAACAGGAGCGGCTTGTTTTCGTGGACCCATGTCTTTATTACCTGTCTTTAATTTGTTGCTTTTAATATCATCTTCTTCTGGTGTTTTTGGTGGCACTCCTTGAGGCTTTTCCGCTGCGTTTGGTTCCTCGCCAGGAGGAGCAGCTTGTTTTGGTGCACCTGTGTCTTTTTCACCGGTATTTAATTTGCTGCTTTGATTATCACCCTCTTCTGGTGCTTTTTGAGGCACTCCTTGCGGCTTTCCTGCTGCCGTCTGCTTTCCCTTTAAAGACTTTCCAGCAAAAGAAACTTTGACAGGCTTTCCAGCTGGCTTAGTGCCGTAATTTTTCCCTAACTGCTCGTTTCCTTTGCCGACCCCAGGAGAAATAAGATTTTCCTGATCCTGTATGCCACCAATAACACCTCCCAAACTTCCACCGGAAATAGTACCACCCAAACCTCCACCTCCAGTGTTTCCATCTGCAGCACCTCCCATACCTCCACTTGCAGCACCACCCAAACTTCCACTTGCAGCACCGCCCAAACCTCCATTTGCAGCACCGCTTAAACCTCCACTTGCAGCACCTCCAATGCCTCCGCCAGTAGCACCTCCCAAACCTCCACCTGCAGCAGCTCCCAAACCTGCAGCAGCTCCCAAACCTGCAGCATCTGCAGTGCTTCCCACGGTGGTACCTCCCAAACCTCCGCCTAAAGCACCTCCAGTACCTTTACCTGTAGCACCCCCTATACTGTCACCTGCAGCACCTCCCATACCTCCACTTGCAGTGCCTGCAGCGCCTTCACCTGTAGCACCCCCCAAACCTGCACCTGCAGCACTCCCCAAACCCCCACCTGCAGCACCACCAGTGCCGCCACCTGTAGCACCTCCCATACTTCCATCTACATTACCCCCAAGACCTTCATCTGTAGCACCTCCCAAACCTCCACCAACAGTACCTCCAGCAC
Organism: Phacellophora camtschatica; assembly: GCA_036873815.1. NCBI lineage: Eukaryota > Metazoa > Cnidaria > Scyphozoa > Semaeostomeae > Ulmaridae > Phacellophora > Phacellophora camtschatica. The sequence continues at coordinate 7,684 of JAYJMH010074976.1, read as the reverse complement.
TCCCACCTCCTCCCCCTGCAGCACCTCCAGTGCCTCCACCTGCTGCACCTCCCATACCTCCACCTGCAGCACCTCCTATGCCTCCACCTGTAGCACCTCCCAAGCCTCCACTTGCAGTGCCTGAAGCGCTTGTAGTGCCTCCACCTGCAGCACCCCCCAAACTTGCACCTGCAGCATTTCCCAAACCTTCACCGGGTGCACTGCCAGTGCCTCCACCTGTAGCACCTCCTATACTTTCACCTGCAGCACCCCCAACACCTCCACCTGTAACACCTCCCAAATCTCCACCTCCAGCATTTCCAGTGCTTCCACTTCCCAACCCTCCACTTGGCGAACCTGCAGCACCCCCACCTCCCAAACCTCCACCTGCAGCTCCGCCTGTACTTCCACCTGCAGCACCGCCCAAACCTTCAGCCGCACCACCTCCGGCACCTGCACCTGTAGCACTTCCAGTGCCTCCGCCGGTAGTACTTTCCAAACCTCCACCTGCACCACCTGCACCACCTCCACCTATAGCACCTCCACTACCTGCAGCACCTCCGTTACCTGTACCTCCAGCACCTGCACCTGTAGCACCTCCAGCGCCTCCGCCGGTAGTACTTCCCAAACCTCCACCTGCAGCTCCTCCAGTGCCTCCACCTATAGCACCTCCATTACCTGCAGCACCTCCATTACCTGTACCTCCAGCACCTGCACCTGTAGCACCTCCAGCGCCTCCGCCTGCAGTACTTCCCAAACCTCCACCTGCACCACCTCCAGCACCTCCACCTATAGCATCTCCATTACCTGCAGCACCTCCGTTACCTGTACCTCCAGCACCTGCACCTGTAGCACCTCCAGCGCCTCCACCGGTAGCTCCTTCCAAACCTCCACCTGCAGCACCTCCACCTGTAGCACCTGCAGCACCTCCATTACCTGCACCACCAACACCTCCACCTGTAGCACCTCCAGTGCCTCCGCCCGCAGTACTTCCCAAACCTCCACCTGCACCACCTCCAGCACCTCCATCTATAGCATCTCCATTACCTGCAGCACCTCCGTTACCTGTACCTCCAGCACCTGCACCTGTAGCACCTCCAGCGCTTCCGCCGGTAGCACCTCCCAAACTTCCACCTGCAGTTCCGCCAGTACCTTCACCTGTAGCACCGCCCAAACCTCCAGCCACACCACCACCAACACCTCCAGCACCTCCACCTGTAGCACTTCCAGCGCCTCCGCCGGTAGTGCCTCCCAAATCTCCACCTGCAGCTCCTCCAGTACTTCCACCTGTAGCACCTCCCAAACCTCCAGCCGCAGCACCACCAGCACCTCCACCTGTAGCACCTCCATTACCTGCAGCGCCTCCAGTACCTGGAGCATCACCAGTACCTGCAGCACCTGCAGTACCTGCAGCACCTCCAATACCTGCAGCACCTCCAGTACCTGCACCACCCAAACCTCCACCAGCAGCACCTTCAGTGCTTTCACTTGTAGATCCTCCTAAAACACCAGTTTCAGCACCTGTAGTTTCAGCACCTCCAATATTTTGGTTTTGCAAATTCTCATTTCCTTTACCAAGGCCTGGAGAAATGAGATCCTCGGCACTGTCTTCCCATGATGCTAAACCATCTCCACTTACTCCAAATGTTGTTTCTGTTGATGGTTGAGACAACCCTCCAGCAATGAGACTCTGAGAATTACCATCAACTATTGCTGCACCATCTCCACTCAGCCCTCCATCAAAGCTTAGATCAGCAGGGTTATCACCTCTAATCTACAAATATGGGTTGAAACAGACAGTAAAATAATTAAAGTAATTAAAAATATCAAATATTTGATAAAATTCCAAACAACAGAATAAATAGACAATACAGGCACATCATAATTGATAAAAATAGCTCATAAAAACGATCAAATATTCCTTTCTGTGAACAAATATTACATAACTTATTTTATTAGGTTAATATTCATTACATAATTTGATTTACATTGATTGATTTAATCTGACTCGTCTTGATTTGAATCTAATCTTATTAAATTTCATCTGATCTGATTTAATCTTCGATCTGATTTCACTCTAATCTCATTAATATTTCATCTGATTTAATCTTTGATTTGATCTAATTTTATTGCATATTATCTGATCTGATAGTTTTCATAGGATTTAATCATACAATAATTATAACAATATGCTGTATAGTCTACCTGTTGTAACATCCCATCTAGGCGATCACACAAATCCTTTTTGAACGAGCCTTTTGGGACATTTTTGTCAAATGAACCAATCATATTTCCCGCTGGCTTGTACCTTCCAACAATGTAAGTGCATGTCATATCAAACATTCCTTGCTTCTTTTCAGAACTTGCTCTGCCAATTCCAAGTTCTTTGCTACCTGCCCAAACAACTTGAGTAAAATGTCCAACTCCGTTTCCTTGCTCGCCACTAAAGCTGTAACCAGGTTCACAGACTTCCTGATACCTATACAAAAAAGTAATTTAAAATTAATTGAACAATAATAACGAGTTGATACTTCAAAATTGTATAAGAAAACAGTTCTCATTTTGACTTTAAGTATTTCGCATTTAATGGCGTCTATGAATTTGATTCGGCGTTTAATAAACAAAGGCGTTTATGAAGCGAAATCATTTAGGAACCAAAGTTAGCATAGAGAAGAAAAGTCTTTGATGCGCGCGCAGGCATCCAAACGAGGCTGAAAAATGACAAACAATCAGCGGAGTCTTTGGATTTTTGTTTTTTATGTAATTGTAAACAAGTCAAGATGTTTTTACAATTACATTACATTCAATTTTTCTCACATTCATTTGCCACATAATTGTAGAAGTTTGATCAATGAATTGAACTGTCAGGAAGATCAAGTCTTTTGATTTGGAATTTGGTCTGGACATTACACATTTTCAAAGGTTATAATATCAAAATTATTATTTGTCAAGTTGCTTTGTTTTCTGGCAAAGATTTTGTATTGAAGGTCGGTTTGGGCATAGAAAGAACAGACAGTTTAAATGACAAATAATATTTGATACTGGTTATTACCTATGTGTGGTCTGACAAAAAGAAATTAAACTTATAAATATAAATGTGCCCACCTGGGTGATTTTGCTTCTCTTTTTTGGTTGAATAGACAAACGAAATTATAAATAATTTCAATTCATGTTTAAAGTGATATGTACTTACTCCTTTTATAAACACTCTCTTAATCAAAAATTCTGAAAATTAAGTAAAAGCAACAACAAAGTTTTTGGTTTTCTTGTTACTATTTTCATGCATTTGTTTTGCAAAAACAAATTTCAAATAATTATTTAGGAAGTAAAAAAATTACATGCCCCAGGCTAAACAAAAGGACAGAGAATGATAAAATGCGCTTCTCAAGTGCAATCAAAATTAAAACACAGAAATATTATTTAAATAAATATGAATAATTCCAACTGATTGCTCATTAAATTTTTGGAAAAACAGATTTGTAAGTAAATGCATAGTTTTACAAAATTAAAGTGCATTAATACATGACTTGTGTAGTACTGTGTCTCAAATAAGCACACAATCACCATATCTTCTTCTTTATGGTGGGCAGGTAGCATATAACATAGAAAGCTCAAAAAAGATATTACAATCCACAATTTTTTGTCAACTAATGATGATGGGCAGTCCTTTAAGCAAAAAGGGCAGTTCCTATGAAAATAAAATATGTTTATCAAGCAAATAAAAAGTGAGCTGTTAACAGAAGTCACGCAACATTGCTGCGAAACAAAATTCCACATTAAAACCCATTTTGCTATTTGTCTTTATTCGTTAGAAAAAGAAACATTTCACCTTAATTATGTTCAATAATAGAACATATTTATCATTGTTGTTGATATAATTAAAAAGCATATAATTAGAATGAAATAATAGGAAGGAAAAACACTATTTCTGAATGTAAACACTATTGTAAAAACTCCTTTTTTCATTTTATGAAACTTCACCCACCACCCTCGCCAAAAAGGAGATGGATGTCTGAGAAAATCAAAACAATGCTGACAATCGAATTTCAGATCATGTGCTTTTCAAATTAATATTAAATATTTCTTGTGTAGTGGTAAATTCACACCTCTGCCAACCAAAAAACGTACCTTGTCTAAAAATTAAGAGCATTATACAACGCTCCCAACTTTATCCATTGATATCTAAATGTGCCCTGGATAATGACCTTCGTCGCTATAGAAAGGGCTTATTGCGGCAGGCCCTAAATTTGAAGCAATTTAAATTTTTGAAAAAAACAGTTGAAATTCAGAAACTCCCACCATATGCAAATGCCTGATTTCCATTTCAATTTAACCGTGAAGAAGCAGATATATTTCCACCAAATTTTGTTTCCACCAGCGCATATCGCTCTGGAAGCAACAAATACCAAGCACGCGGCGATCGCATGTGAAACGACGAGCAAGAGGGGTCAAACATTTTGAACTCTCTCCCTAGGCTTTTGCTTACCGCCATCACAAAATTTGGAGACATTGCAGACGCAAAATATCTCATGGTCAGCGGTCTAAACATTTTTTCTCCATGCTAGCGAAGTCATTGATAAGTGAAAGGAATATATTTATAATGCATTTAAAAGTGAAAGATGTTTATTAAACAAAGGCGCTTATTAAGCAAAGGCATTTATTAACCCTATTCAGCATGGTCGATTGTTTGGTCATTTTTGCTTAGGGGGGCCTTTTTCACCACCCCCCTCTTTATCTCAAGAATTGAATGGGTTGCTTGGCAACAGGAAAAATTATTACACAGCCAGTAGGAATTTCAACCTATACCAGTTATTTTCTTGAAAAATGCCTTTCCATTCAAGTTTATATGGACAATGAAGTTGCCTGATCTCATTCTATATGAAAACGTTTTTGTCGAAATTTCAAAATTTATATTAGAACTTTAGTTTTTTAATATAGATAATTAGTATATTCTCACATTAGTATATTGAAGCCCTTGGTCGATCATGTTTCTGATTTAGAGTTTTTGTTTAATGTGCATTTGAGTACCTAGTGCAATTATTTTGTACAAGGCAGTGCAATAAAAGATTACTAATATAATATAATGTATTACTAATATAATATTAACACATTTACCAATATAAGCCAATATTACACTTACCAATTTTTAGTTGCCTCTTCAGCGGACATTTTATCTGTTTTACTGGTACAACCCATTGCCAAATTCTCTCCATACTTCCCTTCTGTCTTTGAATGCTCTAATTTTCCCTTTCGCGCCAAAACCTTAGCGTATTCTGCAGCCTCATTCGACATCATAGGATCTAATTTCATTTGTGCCGTGCCGTGGATTGTGCGGAATTGATTGTGCATTTTGAGACCCCTTTCTTCAAAATCACCATCAACCTGGCTGTCCAATTGTCGTGAAGTTATTAAATTATCGGGAGGTTTAACAAAAGATCGTTCACTGTCATCCGGGCTTTCGTCTTCCTTCATATTTGAAGGATCATCTGTTTTTATCATAAAAAATTTTCCTCTCTTGTCTTCTCCTTGTCTTCTCGACATATTTCTAACCATTGCTTCGCCAGCAGTCACTTTAACACGAGAATATTTGTTTTCCTCGTTCTTGTTTTTCTTTTTTCCTTTACCATGGTGATTGCTTTTATGGATTAATTTTCCAGCCTCTTTTGAATTATAATTTTTCTCATCGACATAAATAACATTTTCATTGCCATCTTCTGCCTTTTTCTCGTCATTATTTTTCTTATTTGTATCTTCTTCCTTTATACCTATCTTTCCATGTTCAAAACCATTGAAAAACCCTTGAAAATTACTGTCCTCATTTGCAAAATCAGTTCCTTGCCAATATTTGTCTCTCAAATCTGCGTTTCTACCACCAAAATCACCAACTGTAAATTGGTCTACATTCCCATCTGCACTCCCAATAAAATCAGAGCCAAAATGGTCATTTAATTCCTCTGAATTCTTCGTTTCGCCAGTGTGGTTAATACCATCTTTTCTATCATTGTTATCGTCTTCTTCAATGTCTCTCCTTTGCCTATTATGCGATTTATCGTTGTATTTTTCAACCTTTTCTTGTCCAAATTTATCATCCATTTGAATAAATTGGATTTTGTTTTCGTTTGGACTATCTGTGATTTCCTTTACCATGCTATCCAGCTTGTCACATAAACCCTGATTGAACGAACCTTTTGGAACGTTTTTCTCATATCTACCCGCGTAATTACCTGCAGGACGATATCTTCCCACAACGTACGTGCAAGTCATATCTCCCTTTTTCCCGGTGGCCATACCAATACCTAATTCGTTTGATCCTTCCCAAACAACTTGCGTAAAATGTAATGTTCCCGAAGGAGCAGAATTGCCAAAAGTGTATCCCGGCTTGCACACTTCTTCATACCTGTAAATATAATAATATTAAATTTTAACAAATAATAGAACACGAAAGAAACAAACAGATCTTTCTCCAGTTAGCTTTCCCAGGCAACTAATCCATATTCAAATTGTCAAAATTGAACATTTTCACAATTTACATTAAAATTTAGAACGCCGCAAACACTGCTCAAAATGAATTTTAAAACTTAAAAAAAAATAGAAAACAAGACACAATAAATCGTAAACAATTTCTTAAAAAACTATTTGATAACACTGACCATCTTTTCGTAGCTTCGGCGCCACTTAATCCGGCATCTGGACCAGAACTACAACCGTAAGCAAGATTCTCTCCATCCTTTACTCCAGAATGTTCTAAGTTTCCTTTTTGCGCAAGAACCTTTGCATAAACCCCAGCTTCATCACTCATTTGCTTATTCAATTTCATTGGCGAAGTACCGTGTATTTGCCGAAATTTGTTATGAGCTGCAAGACCTCCTTGTTGAAAGCCATTACCACCACGAGTGCCACCCTGCTGCCCGCCACTGTTGCCTTGCCTCCCTTGTTGGCCTTCTCCTGGTCTTCCTCCTCTGTTTCCTTGACGACCACCTCGGCCACCTCTCTCTCTGTTTCCTTGACGATCACCTCCTCGACCCCTGTCTCCATTCCCTCCTCTTTCTCCATTTCTTCCTCTCCAAGACGCCATAGTTTTATCTTCCAATTCTAAACTTTCTATATCATCTTTGTTTTTATCTAGAAATATAACAAATTAAAACTAAGAAATCAATTATTACGTCATACAAGACTGAGCACAAGTCTTTTTAAAAACATATCATAAAATCACGATGAAAATAGTGTTGTTTCCGTGTTATTTGACTATACGAAAATTTTAAATTACAAATAGAATATTGATTTATAACTTCAGCTAATCTTTCAAGTCTGGCTTAAATTTCAATTCAATTTTTGTTCATTTAAAAGGAAAGAAAAAATATAAGGTTGTTGAACTGATGTTCATGAGATTCTAAATATTCACAGCAAACATTTATAATCTCATTCACTCAATGTCTAAAGTAACAAAAAATTCAACCATCTTTACTCACCAGATCCGAATTTGGCAATCATTTCATCCAATTTTTCACAAATATCTTTACTAAAAGTTCCTTTCCCAACATTTTCTTTATAGTTGCCAATGAAGTTCCCTGGCTTTTTATATCTTCCAACAACATAGGTGCAATACATGCCATTCTTTTCTGCATTTCCTTTCCCAATTCCAAGCACAGTGCTTCCTTTCCAAACAACTTGAGTGAAATGACCAGTACCTCCAGCATTTTGCTCT